>JBBPBX010002397.1:43666-72686 GCA_038048925.1 Garcialebias charrua | reverse complement strand
CTTTTTTCAGGGTGGGCTCTGAAAAAAGAGTTGATGAGTCTGGGGTCCAAGATCCGAGCTCGAGGGACCCAGGATCATTCCATTGGGGCGGCCGTGGTGTAGTGGTAATGGCAGTCGTCCCCACGATCGGAAGGTTGGCGGTTCAAATCCCGGTTCCCCACACCATGTGTTGTTGTGTCCTTGGACAAGACACTTTACCCCGAGTTGCTCCCAGTAGGACTGGAAAGCACCTTGCATGGTAGTCTGCCGCTACCAGTGTATGAATGTGTGTAGCATTCAATGTGTGTAGCACTTTGAGATTTTCACTAATGAAAAGTGCGTTATAAATTGAATTCATTATTATTATTATTCCTCGGGACCGTGGCCCTCCCAGTCCACTAAGTACTGGACTCCCCGGCCCCTGCATCTCACGTCCAAAAGACGTCTGACTGTAAATATGGGCTCGTTATCAATCAGGCGGGGGTGGAGGCAGGTTGGTCTGAGGGTGAAGGTTGCTTGTGGAAACAGGCTTGATGTTAGAGACATGAAAAGTGGGATGGACCTTCATGGAAGGCGGGAGCTGAAGCTTAACCACCAACCTGTTGATTATTGCAGTAATGGGAAAAGGTCCAATAAATCTAGGAGAAAGTTTCCTAGGAGAGTCTTTGATGTTAATGTCTCTTGTCGAAAGCCATACCTTCTGGCCTACCTTGTAGTTGGGGTCTTTAGAACGGTGCCTATCCGCGAACCGTTTGTTCTGTTGCGATGTCCTGCCCAGAACTGCTCTGGTCTAACGCCAAACTCGACGGCACCGCTTGATGTGTAGTTGGACGGACGGAACGCCCACATCAACTTCCTGTGAAGGGAAGAGCGGGGGAGAGAAACCCATGGCCACCTCAAAGGGTGACCGCCAGGTGGCTGCAGAAGTCTGTGAGTTGTGGGTGTACTCATTCCAAGGAAGATGCTGCGACCAAGATGAGGGGTTAGATTCTACAACACACCTGAGAGTGGTTTCCAGGTCTTGGTTGCAGCATTCTGTTTGGCTATTAGATTGAGGATGATGACCTGATGTGAGACTGACGTTGGCCCCCAAGTCTTGACAAAATCCCCTCCAGACCTGGGAGACGAACTGAGGACCCGGGTCAGAAACAATGTCCAATTGGATGCCATGGAGGCGGAAGACATGTTCGGTGATGACCTAGGCAGTCTCAAGAGCACATGTTTTTATAAAACATAAAATAGTCTGAGTTCATTAACTGAGAGGGGGTTAAATTGTGTTTTTGTTGTATTTCCATCACATTTCAGGGTTCACAGATAGACACTGTGAAATGTTTCTGATTAAGTTCAGCATGGCTGATGGACATAACAGGTTTTTATGGTAAGGGTGTGGTGTCATTGATTTTGGTTTCCATCATTCTGGTGTTGGAATTTAACTGTGTTATACCAGGTCGCCCTAGGTGTCGTCCTGTCACCCAACCGAGGGACAGTAGAGACGCCCCCAAGCTCGGAGCGTGGTCTCAAGTGCAGGATAGTGATCATCTAGCCTTGAATTTGTCTTCTAGCTTTCGGATGAACAACTGGTACAGGTATGCACACTTTTTAGCCAGAGAGCGTCAGGACTCTGCGTGTTACATCTACATTTAGCTTCCTGTCTCAGCACCTACCCTACCATACCTGTCAAGTCTCCCGTTTTGGCCGGGAAACTACCGTATTTTACCCCTCTTTCCCGTCGTCATCCCGAATTATTATTTTCCCGGAAATTTCCCGTATTATAATATTCTTTAAAAAAAAAACATTCCAGTGCCTCTGTCACTAGCCTTGTGAGAACTGCCACCTGCAGTAGCCTCAGTGGAAGTTCTCGCAATGTTTGTGCTGGCAGCGGGAGCAGCAAACCCGGAAAAACACACCAGAGATGGATGAATGTAACGAGAGAAAAGGCATCCCTGTCAAAAAAGTTAAGACTTCGTGTAAATATCTTGAAAAATGGGACAGCAAATTTACTTTTCCTAAAAGAAGAGTAGGGTGGGGGGCATAATTACGCGTTTTGTAAGATTTGTAACTGCGACTTTAGTGTCTCATGGGGGAAGGAACGGTGTCCGTCAGACTGCCGAAATCAGACTCCATGAAGCGGACTGACGAGAGCAACGCACCCCTGAAGCCACGGAGCTCGAATATCCAACTTCCAACGTAAAACTAACTTTACCGCAGTGTCCGACTGCATGAAAAATCCGTCAAGCACAAAGGTAGGCCTATCAGATTGTGATCACATTGTATTGTATTGTATAATTTTATTCATTTCATATTAAAAACAATGACAATTTTTTAAAAAGAAAAATTAAACATAACATAAAATGAAAGGAAGCAGAAGAAGAAAACATTTCTTATCATATCTGCTCCTTATCAAACAATCAATTCAAACTATCAATTCAAACATAAATATACTTATTTGTAATACAAAATAATACAGTCTCATCAGAGATATACAGTCACATCAAAATATCTAATATAATTTGTTATATTAGAATCAACTTAAATGTAACTCTTCAATAAAATAGTTTTAATCATTTTCTTAAATATTAGTATGGACTTCACATTTTTACATTGTCCTCTAGTCCATTCCAAAGATCAATTCCTCTTATTGTAGTAGACCTACCCTTTAAACTGGTTCTAAACTTAGGTTTAACAAACATTTCCATTCCCTTTAAATTATAGCAACTAATCCTTTTCACAAAATAGGTTTGAATGTTAGATAGACACACAAACATAACTAGTTTGTAAGTGGCTGATGGGTAGTTATTTTAGATTTCTTGTAAACCTGTCCTAAAATGCAGTGGTGGGATGTAACTAAGTACAAATACTTTGTTACTGTACTTAAGTATATTTTTCATGTATCTGTACTTTACTTAAGTAGAATTAAATGTGGGTACTTTTACTTTTACTGCACTACATTTTACATGAAGTATCTGTACTTTCTACTACACTACATTTCTATAATGTGTTGAGTTACAAGTTACATTCACGTTGCAACTTTTTGATTTGTCGTTAGTTTGAAAGTAACTGATGTTGAGAGGGGAGTTGGTCCACTGAATCACTGCAAAGTGGACAGGTAACATTAGACCTGCCTTCAAGAAGAGCTGGACCAATGATGTATATTCTTGTGTATAAGTCATTTAGCTGGGAGCACCCACAGCACCACTAACACACACAAAATGGATTCCACCACAAAGATTCATCCAGAAGATACACAACACCCATGGCTTTATTGAAATATTATTGAAAGACTATTGAAATATTATTGAAAGACTATTGAAAGACTGTTCAGTACAGCAGGACAGATTCTCTCTCCCTAAAGAGCCAGACATGGACTCAAAAACTTTGAAAACCAACTTCTTCTGAACTTGAACAATAAATTCTTGCTGCAATATTAAAATGTGTCAGTTCATGGGATGTTAGGAGACAAGAGATTTCTCCAAATGTCTCGACACTCAGGTCCAAGTTTTGAAAATGTTGTCAGGAAGTTAAAGTATTGTTCATTGTTGATCCATTACAAGATTGACTAGACAATATTTTAACTAGAGTTGATGACAAACGAGTTGAAGTGATCTATTCCTTTGTTAGTTGTGTCTAATGCTCCTTTTTTCAAACAGACAACTTTTACTTAAATGTGTTTACTGCAGTTAAAATGACACATTGGTTTTATTTTGTGTTAAATAAAAACTTTCAAAGGTATAATCATTCCTCTTTCTTATTTTGCTTAATGGTATTTAACTCATCACTGAAATTCTGACACACAGAATCAAAAGTCCAAGTGTGAACTGTGTCACAGAGTAAACACAATAAAAACATGCATTATCTGCAGCATTGTTCATTAAAATGGCTCAACACTATTAATGTATTACAGAAAATATGCATACAGTACGCACACTTAATGGTATTGTAGACCATTGCATTAGTTAATACATTCAGCAAGTACTTTTACTTTAATACTTTAAGTATTTTTAAAAGCAAGTACTTATTTACTTTTACTTAAGTAAAAATATTAATATGGTACTTCTACTTTTACTAGAGTACATTTTTGTCTGTTTATTTGTACTTTTACTTAAGTACAGTGTTTGAGTACTTTCTCCACCACTGCTAAAATGTAAGGAGTCCTGGACTTTGGTTGGGTAGTGGGATGGCTAGGAGTACCCGGCAGAAAATTTCCCTTATTTTTAAATCCAAAACTTGACAGGTATGTACCCTACAGGTGGGGGCATTAGAGCGGGAGGTGTCATTCTGTGCGCTCCAGATCAGCTCCAGAGGGTTTGTTAGAGAACACCTGCAATATGAGCCTAAGAGGTGCGAATTGAGTACTTTGTCGCAGCCGGTGGTGTTGGGTCAGTTTGCTGATTGGACATCTTGTGGACAGTTCCTTGTCTGTGTGCACCGCATTCATCATCAAGACTCTTATCAGGTGGTGGTGGGGTCACTGCCCACTGAGAGGTGCCGAGCGGTGTACCACCCAGGGGTACAGTTCACAGGTGTACCCGGCAGGTATGGTACGTATCCTGTTGAGGATCTAGCCTGGCTGTGTGGACATGAGGTGCTTCTGACCTTGCCCACCGACTGGACTGGACTTTGTGCACCGGTGGCTGTTACTGACGGCTCATTTATGGCGTCTTTGACTAATGGTTCTCAGTATGGGGGACGGAGGTGGACATCTGGCGTGGCACAGCTTGAGTCGACGTGGGGTTCAGAGGTTCCGGTAGAGTGGAAGCGTTGCTTCTTTCCGGGGGCAGATGTGGGGACTTATATATTGCGCGTGGAAGTCTTATGGTGAATCCAGACCGAATGCGTTTTCTACTGCAGGAACGTCCAGTTTACATGCAAAGTCTATGGTGGACGCACCTCCAGCAGCCTCCTGGCGTCTTGCGTCACGTCGCGTGCGTGTTGAGCGTGCTGGAGAGCGATTTCCGTGCACGTGAACCCGCGTCAACCTCCAAAGCACGCCTCCAACATGCTGAAGATTTCGCCGTTCAACTTTCAAACGCCGCTCAAACTCTACCCGATTGGTTGGTGTGTCAACCAATCAGGGAGAGTCGGGGGAGAAGAGAGGGGGTCAGGGGGAGAGTCCCTATGTGACGCGGAAACCAGTGACGCGGAAACCATTGCGCATGTGACGTATTGTTTGTGGAACACAGAAAAAACCCGCGGAGTCATGGAATATGGAAGAGAAACTCATTGTAGCTGTGTGTTCGCGACAATTCCTTCACAACCAGTCAAGTCTGCTCCACAGAGACAGAAATAAAGAGCTCCTCACCTCGCGGAGTGCATTGACGACTCGGTACACCGGTAAGCTCCTCCCCCACACCCCCGCAGCAGCAGGGTTGCCAGATAAACATGAATTTTATTTTTTTATTTATTTATTTTTACCCCTTTTCAGTGCAAATGTTCACTAAACTCAACACATTATTAATCTTATCAGACCCTCACGCAGCAAATATGACAGTTTGGGTAAAAAAAATAAAAAATAAGCAACAGTACTAGATGATTAATTAATTTTTATCTGGCAACCCTGCGCAGCAGTTTTCTGGGTAGTTTCGCTTCTGGCTTTTTGGTCTGGACACAAAGTGCGTCCACTTGCGTGCGTGTTGAGCTTTTTTGAAGTTGAAATCGCGTTCGGTCTGGATGTACCATTACATTACCGTTTTGGGATGTTCATTTATGAGGCGGTTTGGGCATTAGAGAGCACCTCTGAGGAACTGAGGGCCCAGAGGATAGTGTCCTTCCATCGTACATTGGCTTTGGATTTGTTGGTCGCGTCTAGGAATGGGATATGTGAGATTATCGGCAGGGACACCTGCTGTACTTACATACCGGATGAAACGGGCGCAAACCCCCAGGCTCGGGTGACAGCAGCCCTGTCACAGCTGAAAGAACTTCAGAAGGCGAAAGCGGAGGATGAACCGGCTGGACAAGGGGATGTGATGTCTTGGTTCACTAGTGGGTCATGGACTCAGGTGCTATTCAAGCTTTTAGCATTTCCGCTGGCTATTCTTGTTCTATTTTGCATGTTTATGGGGTGTGTTGCGCCGTGTGCGAGAGCAATGATCTCAAGGATGATTGTTTCCAGAGGGGTGGAGGATCGTGGGACTGTGTTTCCCATGATACAGGCCAAATGCGTGTCGTGGCCGGATGGAGGTGATCACATGCATTTGGCTGAAACCAGATAACTGTAGAGGCGAGGTGGTGTTTGGAGGGGGACTTGAGGTGGAGTTGAATTTATCCTGTTACATTTAATCTATTTGCATTTATCCTTTATGATTTTGTAGTGTAGGTCAGCGTAGTTTTACAATTTGATTTGGTGATTAATTTTGGAGTCAGACGGAGGTAAATGGAGTTAGATGGAGGTTGATTTTTGGCAGTGAGTGCTTTGCGCTGTAGTTGATTTGTAGAAGTTGGTTTAGGTGATTTGGTTCTGTGGGTTGACTTTTTTGGTTTTGTGGGTTGATTTTTGGTTGTTATGTTGGGGTCCTCTTTGGGGGATCCAGGTGGGGTCGTGCAGGTTATTTTGACCTATTTTTAATAGTTCAAGAGAGGGTGTGAAGAATTATATACCTTTTAATACGATATTCTGATTGAAACTAATACACAAGTGTTCTGTAAACAAGGTATTATCAATGTATTCACAAATGTTTATGCAAACATGTTTACTGTGCCTTATAGTAGCTTAGAAACTGAACTAGTGTTTTTCAACAACACAGTTTAGGCTAAATAGGGATTTCTGTCCCAACCAGCTCTGCTTCTGGTATACATTCCTGGTGGAAAGGCAGAAATCAAACTGAGTCACAGAACATCACTAAAATATAAAGCACACACATAGTGACATTCTATGACATGTAAAGTCCATAGTATAGATAAACATATACATAATACATTAAACTCTTTATGTCTTAACAAAGACAAAGAGAAGTCACACACACGCAATAATGTAAAGAATCTTAAACAGGGCAGTATGAGACCTTGGGGCCGCTCATAACCGTTGTCCCAGCAACCAGGATTTTATCAGTAGAACAGCCAATCACATACCAGAAGAAGCCGCATATTATCACACAACAGCTAGGGAGATTCAGCATTCTTGGAGGACCTCGGCACGGACAGGTCTGGTTTGCTCATCCATGCTCTGTGCACAAAGAATTGATCTATTTCTTGTTGAACTCTGATTATTCTTTTAACCTGTGTCTGTCAATAAATCTTTATCATTTTTAAGACACGTCTGATCATTGAACACTGTTTGAAATCCCTTCAAAAAACAAATAATATTTTTTACCAAAAAAAAGTATTTCTTCTTCTGTGTAAAGTGCTGCATGCTGTACGTTGGAGACTTTTCTCCTGGCACAGACAGAGCTGGTTGAGCTTGTTTGCACAAATACCAGAAGAAACAAGAAGAAAGAAGGTATTTGTGTGTAACACCAGAAGAAAAACAGCAAATAAATTACCTTAAGCTGAATTTGTTTTTTTTAATGAGAAGACAAGTCCTTGTTGCGCTAAACCAGTTCATTTCCTGGAGAACACCAAACCTCTCCTTTGTGGCTGCCTGCCACCCTTTGTGGCTGCCTGCCACCCAGTCATTTTCACATCAGGAATTTACATTCATGTCACCAAAGTGGCTCCACTGTGAACAAAGACCTATTGTGAAGATTGATATCTGCCTATACATCTAGCTTAGAGCTGCATCAGCACCAGTTTTTACACAGCAGGAGGTGTTTTTTTTTATTATGGCACGAAACGAAGGCGCGTCAACTGTGTTGAAGGGCAGCATTTCTTCTACTACAAACCATCCAACAAACTTTTTAAATTCTTTCCCATCAAGCTTCTGTTGTTTGGGTGGCGGGGGACCTTCTGTCGCAGGCACAGCTCTCTGCTTGGAACCACCTGGCGAGACTTTCTCCATCAGTTTGACTGTCCCGTGCTGCGACTCCAAATGTTTCTTCAGATTTGATGTGGTGTTTTTGAAGCTCGACAGCACTTTCTCGCCAGCATAGAGGGTACAACGAACCTTGATGTTGTCATCCTTCGCTGAAAGAAACTCAAAATGGTTCCTGTATTTCTAGCTACAAAATGCGTATCTTCCTCCTCGCTCCATTGTTACTGAGGTAAAGTGAGTCCTCTTCCACTCGGCTCCGTGAGCACCTCAGTCTCAGTCACTTTACATTTCTGTCATGCCTGGTGTCAGGTATCACAGCCACAGGTGACCGAATTGTCGCATAGACCAGACGTAACTCCTTGAGTCTTTTATTTTAATCACTCCCCGAGACGCATAGATTAAATTAAATTAAATCATACAGAAAATGGCCAAAAAAGTAATGCGTAGTAATTTGGATAAGTAACTTTAATCTGATTACTGGATTTTGAAATAGCAACACGTTAGATTACTAGATACTGAAAAAAGTGGTCCGACTAGAGTAACGCGTTAACGCGTTACTGACATCACTGGCTGGGACACACTATCAGGATTTGTACAACGTCAACCCCCAACTGGCAGACCAAAGAAGTAAGGACATGAGACAGGATAAAAAGGTAAGTGATCATTTATTTACAGGTGCAGATTAAAAAACTTGAGCAGCTGGAAAGGAAGAAGGGGAGATGGTGAGTATATATATCCTTATGGCAAGTTAATGATTTGATTTGTAGAATAAGAGTTGATTCTTACTTTTTTGTTTGTTGAAGGAGATTGTTGAGGAGGAGTAGAGAGAGGATCCTGGGTGAGAGGATAATCCAGATGAGAGATGACCTGTGGAGAGAGGAGCAAGTTGACCCAGACGGAGAGGTGGATGAAAATTATGGTGATGGGACACTGTGAAATCCACAGGAGCGTAATCCAGTGGAGAGAGAGAGGCCCTGGAGGACCTGATGAGCCAAGCCGTGGAAGGTGATATGGCAGAAGATGTCCCAGCACTGGAGAGGTGTCTAGCAGCTGCTTAAGTAGCAGCTCTCTTCAGATCAGCAACAGGCGAGTCGAGTTGGTTAATGAGCTGTGGAGTTAGAGTGACATACAAACAGAGAAAACCCAGGAATCCCACAGATACAGGCGGTTGAAATGAGTTTCCTCCACAGGGTAGCTGGACTCTCTTAGGGTGAGAATCTCAGTTATCCAGAAGAGACTCGGAGTAGAACTACTGTTCCTCCACATTGAGAGGAGCCGGTTCAGGCATCTGGTAAGGATGCCCCCTGGATGCCTCCCTAGAGAGGTGCTTCGGGCATGTCCGACTGGGAGTAGACCCGGGGAAGACCCAGGACACGCTGGAGAGACTGTCTCTTGGTTGGCCTGGGAATGCCTTGGGGTCCCCACAGGAGAGCTAGAAGAAGTGACTGTGGAAAGAGACGTCTGGGCCTTCCTGCTCAAGCTGCTGCCCCCGCGACCTAACTTCAGAACAAGTGGAAGATAATGGATGGATGGATGGATGGATGGATTGATGGATGGATGGAAGGATGAATGGATAAAAAATGAATCATTCATTGTACTAGTTATATTCACCTTTTGCATTTTACATTACTAATTCACCTATAGGTTTCCCTACGTGCAGAGCTAAAGCACAATTTCTGTACACATTATATTATATACCTATCTACAGTTAGCTCCATCTCAGTCTTTTTAGGATAAAGACCACTCCCCATTGTTGTTTCTTTGATTACTTTCCACAAACAAACATCTGCACATGTAATAGTACCACCTGATGCAGGTCTACACTCCAAGATTGCTGCTAATCACCACCAGCTGTTGGCCATCTACCTGATGAGTCCCTGCTGTATTTAAGGCTGCAGTCGAGTGCTACTCTTCGCTGGAGCATTTGTCCTTAATGGTATTTATGCCTCTGGCCTGTATATGTACAAAACGGAAATATACTTACCTTGCTTCTCTTGTTCCTAGTCATTCTGCCTCCTCAGTCCAGTCTTGGTTCTCCTCGGTCCAGTCCTTCACCTCCTTGTGCCTTACCTCCAGCCATTTGGCAGCTTCCCGGGTCCTGCCTGATAAACCTGGACTCTCATCCCTGGAGCTCCCCTTGGATCCATTCAGTGCCATCTCACCTCATCCAACCTGTAAGAGAAAGCATTTAAATGGTAAATGGTAAATGGACTGTACTTATGGAGTGCCTTTATCGAGATACTCAAATTGCTTTACTAAATTATTATTCCACCTGAACCATACAGTCAAACCCACCTGACCATATATTTCCTCATCAGGAGCTCCAGAGGATCAACAGTAAATTATTATCACTGTAAATAATAAACACAGTTACCTTTTTCAATCCTGGGTCTTGTCTCGTTCTGGGTCTCATGCAAATCTGGGTTCCCTGAGTTGTAACAGCCAGAAAACTTGAGACTAATGTGATATCAGTTGCTGATTCTGTTTTATCCCTAAAATCTATTCTGGTTCCATTCCCATAATTCAGACAAACCAAAATTTTAACATCCATTAAATCTTTGATCACAACCCTATTTTGATCAATGTGATTACCAGGGACGGCAGGTATAAGTGGGCTAGTGGGGCTAAGCCCTTCCTGGTATTCACAATAAAAAGGTTAAACATTATATAATTATAATATAATTATATAATTATAAACAATTTATAAATAACAACTTAAAAATAAACAGAATTTAAAAATAATGTGTCTTATTTAGTGAAATTTACAACAAAAACTGGTGCTAAACCATCTGGGAAGATCTCAGCGTCGTTCTGCAGGGCTAACTTTTCACAGCCCATTTTAATTCAATGTCTCTGTGGTTCAGAATGATTGACATGCGTCTCGCCACGCCCCCTCAGTTTGCGGCTCATTGGGGCTAATTCTGGTCAGCCCAGGATCAGCCCAATGCCACAGAAATAAGCCAGTTAGGGTGGACGTACAATGGACCTTACCAAGCTCCGCCCAGAAACGCCTCGCGCAGCATTAGTTTCAATGGAAAATATGGCGTCGACTGACTCTGCAGGGTATTTCTGAGTCGAATAGTGTATCATTTCTGCCAGATTCCAACAAAATATCAGCCACGACAATGGACAGGGGAACCAACAAGTTCATGTTATTTTTTTTTGGGACGTTATAAAGTTGTTTGAGCCACGCGATGCCTCCAACAGTGTGCGCGCCACAGCTAAATGCTACCGGCGGTGGATGGGGAAAACAGCAGCTCCTCACACGCTCAGCATTATTACAGCTGTGGACAGGATCACTGATGCCTATTGTTCTGCAAGGCTGGGTAAGTCAGGCATTCATGGTTTTGAGGGTTGCTTTTGAAATCAGTGATTTCTGTTGTTGGCAAAAGTTTGTGTGTATGTGTGTGCGTGTGTGTCCTTGTTTATGCTACGTTGTAAGGCCCAGTTTTCTGAGTTTTACCAAATTGTGAGGCCCAACTGGTTCTTATGGGGCCCAAAGCCCGGGCCCCATAAGAAGAAGTCCCGTTGGTGGGTTAGGGGTTAGGTTTAGGACTAAGGTGTGAATTGAGGATGTGTTAAGGTTAGCGTTAGGTATGCATTGGTAATGGTTAGGTTTAGGGTAAAGGTCAGGGTTAGGCTATAGAAATGAATGAAAAATGAATGGAAGACAATGCATTGGCCCTCATGCACGAAAATGTTCGTATTCTCATCCTAAATTTCTCCTACTTTTGTTCGTACGGAGTGTTCGTACGAACATGCCACGTCAGATCCAACAAAGTCGTCTATCCACAGGAAACGTGTGTATATGAGCTGTGTAAATAATGATGAATCCCACCTGTTCTATTCACCTGCTCGTGCACGCGGGAGGTCATTTACATAATTCCCACCCCTCAAAACACCATATAAGGCCACGTTTCCTGCCTTCTGACAGCAGGAAGTATCCATTCATTCAAACTCAAGAAGTAAAAGGAGGAACTTCACGCGTTCGGAGTTCTGCTGGCGCGGCTACCCCCCCCCCCCCCCGCAAGTGTCGGATGGTCAAATATCTTTAATTTTACTGTGTTACATTATAGTTTCACTTATTCAGAAGAGTGGCACCGCTACCCCCCACCCCCCCGCAAGTGTCGGATGTGGTTTTGAACAGAAGCATTAAAATGTCTCGAAACTACAGTTAACTTCATATTAATATTGTAGTGCATATCTTTTGTCTCCCGTGGGTCGTCCAGTATCAGAAATCAAGAATAAATGGTTTGATCTGAAAATGGCTTCAAACATCGCCGCAGCACAGACAGGAGTGGTCAAGGAATAGTCTGAGATGGATGGTCAATAAATGCCACGCTGCGCAAGATGCGTGCCAACATGTTATGCAGCACAAAGCCCCGCATCCTTTCTGTGCGATGTTGGAAACAAAAACCCCTGTTCCTGGACTCAGAGTGCACGTGTGTCGCAGAAAGTGGTCCAGACTGGTGGGTCTGCTGGTCTCACTGGTCTAGACGCCTGCCCCCCCCCACACCGCGCTTCTCCTCCATAGCAGCTCGGTTCTTCAGTGCGCGCGGCCCACGGCTCCATCGCCTGCACAACGCGGCGCACGGAGCTGAGGGCGAAGTGATGGAGGCGGAGGAGGGGGGAAGAGGAGGTGGGGGTGGCACACACGCGCAGGTTCCACTCGGCTCGGAACAGATCGGTTCTTTGGGCACTTCTTTTTTATGTGTGGCTGAGAGGGACGCACGGTGGAGAGCAGCGCGCGCTCAGCCAACACGTCCTGGAGTCAGGCATGAGGACGTGTTGGGTCAGCAGCTTCTCTCATGCGCGCTCCTCCTGGTCATCGCGCAGCCACATTCTGCAGGTTATATTTCGAATCAGATATAATAATCTATTGCTCCGATGGTGTTCGCACAGCAGTCCAGCAATAGCATGAAAATCAGTCTTAATTCGTACTTGTTCTGCGGCGGTGTATGGGGATTTTATGTACCTGGGTGTTAATATGAGGAGGGCTTTGATGACCAAGGGGAGCGCACGGCTCACTGAAGCCTGCGCGACACACCAGACAAATTAAACTTAAAATTATAATTCTAGTTCAAACAGAATAACCTATTGTCAAAAACAATTGTGGTGCGTGACTTTTTTAAACTCAAAATATTTTCTAAATAACGAAATATGAAGTTATTAGTGGAGAAATCCCGTCTGGATGACAGCAGACTGACGCTCCTAAAATATACGACAGGTCCGGACCACTCGTAAATTTTGTTCGTATCTGAAAAAATTCGTAGGATACGAAAACATTGTTGAATGCCACAAATGATCCTAAATCACTCGTACGAACAGTATAAGAACAAATCTGTGCGTACGACCGGTTCGTGCATGTGCAAATAACTTTGTCCCAGGCGGGAAGCGAACCCGCTTCTCCCGGTCAAAACAGCAATGCTCTAACGCTTTGAGCTATTGTAACGGGCTGGATTTTCTAGTGTCCACCTTACCCATATAGGAATCACTCCTCTTAACATTTTAGCTGTACGTAGAAGTTAGAGATTATTAGTTATATTTTAAAACCCTGGCTGCGCGCAACAGTTAGACAATATTAGTTATTGTTTAATGACATTCAAGTCGCGCTGAAAGGCGGAAATGGGTGCGCGCTTCGTTGTTATTTACGTTGTAACATAAGCTGATTTGTGATCAGTTATTAACAAAAATTAAACTCAGAAACACTAATATATATATATCCAGCTAACAATTTTTTTTTAGCGGAGTCTCCTCTCTTAAAACACGAACACTCCACCCACGTGAAGAGAGCACCCCACCCACTTCCAGAGAACTGCCCACCCACTTCAAGGCGGCTCTGCGGCAAATGCGTAATGAACGGGTGGCCCAGAGCCACCCAGGGGCGGCCCGGGGCATTGAGGGCTGGCCAATGCGAAAACGGCTAAAGATAGTAAAACAAACCTGTGTGTGTGTGTGTGTGTATGTATGTGTGTGTGTGTGTGTGTGTGTGTGTGTGTGTGTGCATGTGTGTGTGTGTGTGCGTGTGTAAATTAGCCCACCCTAAAAATATCATCACCAGCCGTCACTGGTGATTACTCTATGTGCTATACCTATTAAAATTCCCATTCCATATCTCTTTATTATCTAATCTTCGCCCTTTTTCTTCAATTGAATCTTATGATAGTCTTTTACATGGATGATAAAACATTGATGACTGGTACTTTAAAATTCTCCATTTTGGTTGTGTATCTTTTCAGGGTCTTCTTCGTAGCACGTTTAGTGGTGGCTAGTAAATAATGACCACTATCGTCACCAGCAGGTAAGGCGAGTTGGATTCTGGACACGCCTACAGAACTGGTCCTGAAAGTGCTGTGGAAATGCAACAAGGACCGAGCTGAGACAAGTAGAACTGAGCCAAACAGGGCTAAAGAGGTGCAGTGGAAAAAAGGCATTTGTTTGGAATGGTACAGTGGCGGCTACTGAAATGTCCACCTATTTCTCCAAAATGAAAAAAAAAAAAATCCCAAGTTCAACTAGGTTTTTTTAATCAAATGCAGATTAATACAAGGTCAAAAGAACAATTAAATGCTCAGGATGAGAAGAACCAATTTGACTCACTAAAACAACAAAGAACAAACAAAAATATATAAATAAATAAATTATATATAAATTATAGAAAGGAAAATAAGTGAGATTTAAACATTTCTGCATTTCTACTTGCAAGAGGCTTTGTTTTCATTCTCCAGATCAATACAGTGTTAAGAAATAGTAAAACAAGATATAAGTATATGTATAAAATTATTCATGTTTGATCATTTTTTATAAGCAAATTAAAATAAATGTAGCCATCAGAGTCCAGTAAAACACAACCAGTGACATTTAGTATATACAATTATTAATGTTTGATCATTTTTATAAGCAAATTAAAATAAATGTAGCCATCAGAGTCCAATACTGTACAATAACCTGCATTGGCAACCTAACTCCACAAACAAACAAAGAAAAAACAAACTCACCAGTTGCCACGTTTAGAATAAACAGTCAGCTGAAGGCTTTTATCACAAACAGAGCCACCTAAAAGTGGAGAGGATATCAGTCAGGAATGGTAATATAATAATATAAGCATTATATAAAGGCTAGCATTAGCATGCTAGCTCCAAAAACAAACTACCAGTTGCCACTTTTAGAATAAACAGTCAGCTGAAGGCTATTTTCCACAAACAGCCATCTAAAAGTTTAGAGGCATATCAGTTAGAAATGCAAATAGACATTAGATAAAGGGCTTTCAATGATTTAAAACTTACCTGAGCAAGCCTGCTTGAGTCACTGACCGCACGGCTAATTTTCCAGACAAAACAACAATAACAGGAAGTATGATCGGTAGGTAGAGCTCACTTGGACATATCTAAGGCGGTGAAAACTGCGCCCAGCATCTTCCCATTGTTTTGTAACATTGTGGAATAACTGTGCATGCGCCATTTATAATGAGAGTCTATGGATAAGATTCATGCGCCCCCAAGACAGGAAATACGTCACCACTCAGAAAATGTTTTTTGAAACAAACAATATAACTCATCATTACTCATAAAATATTTATCCTAAACAACTAAAAAAATATGCATTTATTTCGAAATATTTTTATTTTATTATTTCATTTTTATTATTAAAAAAAGTCTTCAATGTAAAAGGGTCCAGAAGTTCCAGTGGGACGGCGCCCTAGCGTCCCCTATTGGCCGGCCGCCCCTGGAATGGTGCTCATCTTTTCAGGGTTTTGTTGTTTACAGGGCAGGGGGAGGAGGGGGAGACACCTCTGTGTTGCACACTATCTTAGCTCTGTGTTAGTACAGGTAGTTATTTACGGGGAGGTTAGTATGCGTGAGAGAATCGGAGTGCTACGTCTGCAGCTAGCACATCTGTATTGCAATAGCTTAGCGCTAAATTAGGGCCAGCATTTGTCAACTGGGGACAGGGGTGGGGGTGTTAGGATACATAAGAGAAGTGGAGCATGCTCTATTTGTAAGAGTAGCACTCTCTGCAGCTCCAAGATGGCCACCAATCACCCTCAGCTGACGGTCATCCACCTGATGAGCTACAATCCTATTTAAGGCTGCAGTTGAGTACTACTCTTCGCTGGAGCATTGATTCCTGTTTATGGTATTTATGCTTCTAGCCAGTCTTGTGTTTATTGCAAAGAGACTTACCTTGTTCTTATGTGCCTACAGTCATCACGTCTGATTTTGGATCCTGCTCTTCGTTCCTCGTGCCGTGCCCTCCAGCCACTTGCCTGCCTTATTTGCCCTCTGGAATCACTATTGGAGTTATTGGATGTTCATGGAACCCATCTCCCTTCATCATCTGTAAGAACAAACAAACATTTGAAACCAACATTCACAACTGCCCCTGAGCCTACTCCTTCTGACGTTCTGCTTCCTCCTCCAGGGATTCCAGATGAACCACGTTGTACTTTAAACTACTGTAAATAATAAACACTGTTCTTTTTGTACTTGTGTCGTTCTGGGTCTCGTTATCAACTGGGTTGCCTAGAGATCATTACAGAATGCTCCAGCCAAACAAAACCCAGAATGAGACCAGAAGCAAACAAGCTAGTTCCTCTGAAACGGGAAGAATGAATCAATTGGAAGAAATGATGAAACAAGTATTAAGCCAACGGCTCAAGACACAGTCTAATCTACAGGAACTTGGAGGTATGGTTTATGCTATTAATCAGAGACTCGCTCCTTCTCCTCCCACAGCTTCTGCGTCTCCACAAGCTTCAAGATCGTCTAACATCAGCTCAGTAAATGATCCTCTGCTTTCACAACAACTGGTAGTAAAACCGTCTGAACTCTTTTCAGGAGACCCAGCTCAATGTGAGGGTTTTCTCCTTCAGTGCGAACTCGCCTTCAGAGGAGCTCCCATACTCTACTTGTCGGACATAAAAAAGATTACTTACTTCATGCACCAACTGAAAGGTAACGCCCTCCAATGGGCAACTTCGTTCATTCATCAACACGACCTGGGCTTTGTCTCGTTAAGGAGTTTTTTGGAGGTTTTGCACGATTTTTGACAGGCCGCTACAGCAACCCAACGCGGAAAAGAAAATGTTGGGGTTACGTCAGGGCCAGCGTCCTGTCGCTGACACGCCCTGGAGTTCCGTATCCTGGCGGCGCAAACCGACTGGAACGACAGGGCATTGCAAGGTACCTTTTTAAACTCCTTATCCGACTATGTGAAAGACCAGATCTCAGCAAGAGATGAGCCTCCTAATTTTGACGCATTAATAAATCTAGCGATCTCAATTGACGAACGTTTCCGGGAACGGCGACGTGAACGGGACTACAACTCCCAGAGGGTCTCTACTTCCGGGTTCTCGACATCATCAGCAGGGGGTTACCACAGCAACAGCCAATTCGAAAGATACAAGCCACGAAGTGCTCTGGTGCCATCTTCTGGCTCCCAATCTGACTTACCTGAATCTGAACCCATGCAAATTGGGAGTACCCGTTTAAATCCTGTTGAGAGACAAAAGCGTAGAAACTTGAATCTTTGTATGTATTGTGGTGAAGAGGGACATTTTATTGCCACTTGCCCTGTGCGGGGGAATGAAGACACCCACCAGTAAAAGAGGAGATGCTGGTGGGTACTTTCTTGTTTACTCCTCTTCATAGGTTTACATTACCCACAGTTATTCAGTACAATCAGAACCGCTTCCCTGTTTCTGCACTTATTGATTCTGGTGGAGAACAAAATTTAATTAGCCAAGATTTGATCAGGGACCTATCTCTTCCTGTCCTTAAAATTGACCCCGTGTCCATTAGACCTTAACACAGATTTGATTTAAAACCACTAACTTACACTTAATCACGTCAGGAAATCATCATGAAGAGGTTAGTTTTTTTGTATTTGACTCCCCAAACACGCAATTAATTCTTGGTTTCCCTTGGTTACGGGATCACAATCCCCATTTCAATTGGGAACTCGGTAGGGTTGAGAGATGGAGTGACAGATGTTTAAAACACTGTCTCCGCTCTGGCATCTCCAATCCTTCCATAAGCACACCAGGTACAGAAGATATAGATCTCTCTAGCATACCTCCTGAATATCATGATCTGGCCCCGGTATTCAGTAAATGTAAAGCTCTTTCTCTTCCTCCTCATCGTCCGTATGACTGCCCCATTGACCTTCTCCCGGGAGCTCCTTTGCCAGTTAGCCGTCTCTATAATTTGTCAGGTCCTGAACGTGACTCCATGAGATCCTACATTGAGGAATCCCTCGATTCTGGGATTATCCATCCTTCTACGTCCCCGCTGGGGGTAGGGTTCTTTTTAGTCACTAAGAAGGACAAGACACTACGTCTTTGCATCGACTATCAAGGTCTAAACCTGATAACCATAAAGAACAAATATCCACTACCGTTAATCAACTCTGTACAAGAACAATTACAACCCGTTACCATATTCACAAAACTGGATCTTCGTAACGCTTATCACCTGGTTCGGATCAAAGAGGGTGATGAATGGAAAACAGCCTTCAAAACACCCTTGGGACATTTCGAGTATTTAGTTATGCCTTTTGGCCTCACCAATGCTCCCGCAGTCTTCCAAGCACTGATTAACGATGTGTTACGGGATTTTATTGGAGATTTTTTGTTTGTTTATTTGGACGATATCCTCATCTACTCCAGGAACGAGCAAGAACATGTTGCTCAAGTCAAGAGGGTACTTCAGAGACTTTATGAAAACCGACTCTTTGTTTAAGGTGAAAAGTGTGATTTTCACGCCTCCTCTGTCTCATTTTTGGGGTTTATTTTTGGAAAAGGGCACTACAGGACGGACCCTGAAAAGACTAAGGCAGTGGTGGAGTGGCCGGTTCCGGATACCAGGAAGCAATTGCAATGGTTCCTAGGATTTGCTAATTTCTACAGGAGCTTCATCAAGGACTACAGCCGTATCGCAGCGCCCCTCTCTCAAGTCACCTCCACTAGCAGAGCATTTCGGTGGACTCCTGAAGCCAACTCTGCTTTTGGTAAGCTAAAAATTCTTTTCTCCTCCACACCCATCCTTTGCCATCCAGACCCGGCTTGTCAGTTCATCCTCGAGGTGGATACATCAGATACTGGGGTGGGTGCTGTGTTGTCTCAGAGGTCCCCCACGGACGACAAGGTACACCCTTGTGCCTTCTACTCTCGTCGACTGTCGCAAGCCGAGAGGAACTACGACGTGGGCAACAGAGAACTGCTTGCAGTGAAGTTGGCATTAGAGGGGTGGCGTCATTGGCTTGAGGGAAAGGAGGTACCTTTTCTCATTTGGACTGACCACAAGAATCTTACGTACCTCCGGGACGCGAAACAATTGAACCCCAGACAGGCACGCTGGTCACTTTTCTTCAATCGTTTTAATTATTCTTTGACTTTCAGACCGGGTTCCAAAAACATTAAGCCTGATGCTCTGTCACGTCAGTTTTCTCCTCCAGACGCTCCTGAATCCGCTGAAAGCATCATACCCCCGGTCTGCATTGTGGGAACCCTCACCTGGCCCATCACTAAGGAGGTTCGACAGGCTCACCTGTTGGAACCGGATCTGGGCACTGATCCTCCTGGGACGCTCTTCGTCCCCTCATCCATGAGGTCGAAGGTACTCGAGTGGGTACACACAAATAAGCTCTCATGTCATCCTGGGGTTGCCCGTATGCTCTCTCTAATGGTGTAGTCACACCAAGCAGCGTTTCGACCTCCAAAGCGTCTAGTTTACATGTAAAGTCAATGGTGGACACGCTTCCAACAGCTTCTTGGCGTCTGGCGTCAGGTCGCGTGCGTGTTGAGCGTGCTGGGAAGCGTTTTTCCGTGCACGTGAACCGGCTTCAGCCTCCAATCCGCGCATTCAACATGCTGAAGATTTCGCGGTTCAAACTTTCAAACGCCGCTCAACTCTACCTGATTGGTTGGTGTGTCAACCAATCAGGGAGAGTCGGGGGAAGAAGAGAGGGGGCAGGGGGAGAGTCCCTATGTGACGCGGAAACGAGGGTGCGCGCGCACTATGTGACGTATTGTTTGTCGAAAAAAAAGAAAAGACCCGCGAGGTCGTGGACTATGGAAGAGAAACTCATTGTAGCTGTGTGTTCGCGACAATTCCTTCACGACCAGTCAAGTCTGCTCGACAGAGACGGAAATAAAAGGCTCCTCGCCTGGCGGAGTGCAGTGACTCTGTGCGCAGGACTCTGTATACCGGTAAGCTCCTCCCACACCCCGCCGCCACGACGCCGCAGCCACGAAGCCGCCGCAACACTACAGTTTGGACAACACTGGGTAGCGCGTCCACTTGCGTGCATGAGGAGCTTTTTGGAGGTCGAAACGTTGCTTGGTGTGACTACACCATAACAAAGACCCATTTCTGGTGGCCTACGTTGTCACACGATGTCAAAGAGTTTGTTGCAGCCTGTCCCACCTGTGCCAGGAACAAATCCGGGACTTAGACCCCGGCGGGCCTTCTTCTTCTGCCCACACCCAGCCGTCCTTGGTCGCACATTGCCGTGGATTTTGTCACTGGTCTGCCCCCATCCGAAGGTAACACAGCCATTTTTACAGTGATTGATAGGTTTTCCAAAGCTGCCCACTTCATCCCTCTACCGAAGTTGCCTTCTGCCATGGAGACGGCTCGACTGTTGGTACAACACGTTTTCCGTATCCACGGCATCCCCTCCAACGTGGTGTTGGACAAAGATCCCCAATTCATCTCCCAGGTTTGGCACTGTTTTTGTTCCTCCTTATGGGCATCCACCATTCTCACCTTGGGCTACCACCCACAATCTAACGACCAGGCAGAACGTTGTAATCAGGAACTCGAGTCCACTCTGAGATGTCTTGTGGAATGTAACCTATCTGCCTGGAGTCAACATCTGGTTTGGGTGGAGTATGCCCACAATGCCCACAGATCTACAGCCACTGGTATGTCCCCTTTCGAGGCTTCCCTGGGTTACTTACCTCCTCTCTTCCCCAGCCAGGAGACGGACATCTCGGTGCCTTCTGTGCAGCACCATTTTCGCCGCTGTCGACGCATCTGGCATCAAGCGAAGGCGGCGCTTCTCCGCACGACTGACCAGAACAGGAAGTTCGCAGACCGTCATCGTTCTTCGGCACCTTCTTATACGGTGGGTCAAAGGGTTTGGCTTTCCACCAGGAACATTACTCTGAAGGACGCCCCCAGGAAGCTGGCCCCTCGTTTCATCGGGCCATTTCCGGTGGTCAAGATCATCAACCCATCTGTGGTGTATCTCCGACTTCCTGACTCCATGAGGGTTCACCCGACGTTCCATGTTTCTCAGCTCAAGCCTGTTTCTGTGAGTCCTCTGTGCCCGCCTGACAACCTGCCTCCTCCTGCCCATCTGATCGACAACCATCCGGCATACACTGTGCGCGCCATTCTGGATGTCCGTCGCCGGGGGAGGGGTTTTCAGTATCTGGTGGATTGGGAAGGCTATGGTCCTGAGGAGCGTTCTTGGATTCCACGCTCTTTCATTCTGGACCCCAGTTTGATAACCTCGTTCTTCAGGGCTCACCCCGAGAAGCGCTTCCGGTCGCCAGGAGGTGACCCTTGAGGGGGGTACTGTAAGAGTAGCACTCTCTGCAGCTCCAAGATGGCCGCCAATCACCCTCAGCTGACGGTCATCCACCTGATGAGCTACAATCCATATTTAAGGCTGCAGTCGAGTACTACTCTTCGCTGAAGCATTGATTCCTGTTTATGGTATTTATGCTTCTAGCCAGTCTTGTGTTTATTGCAAAGAGACTTACCTTGTTCTTATGTGCCTACAGTCATCACGTCTGATTTTGGATCCTGCTCTTCGTTCCTCGTGTCGTGCCCTCCAGCCACTTGTCTGCCTTCTTTGCCCTCTGGAATCACTATTGGAGTTATTGGATGTTCATGGAGCCCATCTCCCTTCATCATCTGTAAGAACAAACAAACATTTGAAACCAACATTCACAACTGCCCCTGGGCCTACTCCCAGTGATGGCATAGTTACATTGAAAAAGTAACTTAGTTAAGTTACTGATTAGTCCTTGGGAAAAGTAACTTAGTTAAGTTACTGATTACTTGATTTGGAAAGTAACTAAGTTAGATTACTAAGTTACTTTATTAGTTACTTTCAGCAGCTGCTAACAAGAACCCTCTGTCACAATACATAAAAAATTTAAATGTTTTAATAAAATAATTACCAATTAAAAATATTCAAAAAACATAATGGTCTTTCTTGACTTTATTAAACAGAAATACTTGTTTTTATAAAACAAAATAGTCTGAGTTCATTAAACATAAATACTTTTGATAAAAAATAAGGTATTTCTTGATTTCAATATCATAAATGAAGGTTGAATGAATAAAGAAATACTTGCTTTATATAAAAAATAGTGTCTTTACTTCACTAAACAAATAATATGTTTACAAAAAAGACTTATAAAATGATTATTTTGAAAATGTTTCAAGTGAACAATACGTTTGTATAGGCCAACTCTTTCAGGGATGAAGATGTTCACATCCTTGATAGAGAGGAACGATGGTTTGAGAGAGGAGTAAAGGAGGCCATCTTTGTGAAAAGAAACCGTCCATCATTAAACAGAGGTGGAGGCCTCCGGGTTCAACTGTCCCCCTCTTACAATGCTGTTGTTGCTAGTATCACTCAGCCCTCTGTGAATAGCAAACAACCATCAGGGTGCTAATGATCCATTGTTAGGCTGATGGTCCTCCTTGCTCATGTGAGCAGCTGGTTTCAGCTGTCATCAACAAACTGGTTGATCCACTGTGAGTCAAGTCAAGTCTATTTTATTTATATAGCACAGTTAAAACAGATAAACTGTTATCAAGGTGCTTCACACACACAACACAAAAGAGGTTTAAAAATGTACAGAACAGTATCACACACCAATGGTAAAAATTATGATATTAACAGCGGTAAAAGTATAATAAAAATGTATAAGAACAATATTAAAATGAAAACACAGTAAAAAAAAATATATATACACTACGTCAGCTCACACAGTTTGAAATAATAGAGAAAAGATGATTTTTTTAGCAGGGATTTGAACATGTGAAGGGAGGAGGCCTGTCTAATGTTGGGGGGCAGGTTGTTCCACAGTTTCCACAGTGAGAGGGTGATATTTATAAGACTGAGCTGAATACAGCACCTCAGACTGAGGAAGTCTTTCTGATGAAAGACAAAACGTTTCTACAATTGTTTTGTTTTGTTTTTTGAATGTCCAGAGGCCCAGATTTAGCTTTTTTAGATTTTTCTACCTGGATTATTGAGCATGCAGGTCATCATCACAGACTTCTTAGCTGCAGGTGGATTTCCCTGAAGAGGAAGAACAGCTGCTAACTTCTGGAAATAAAACACAAAGAGGTAAAAAAAAGTTAATAAGATTATAATTTTAAATTAAAAAGGTTAATTACAGTAATAATAAAAGAACAATACCTCTTCTTGGAACGGTTGAGGTGGTTGAATCTCTCATCATCAGGGCTCCAGGACATGCTGAGTCTGACACTATCAGTCTGAGTTTTTTCATAAAGTGCTGAAGTGTTGACGTGATGGAAGACGTCTTAGCAGCGTTCAGTAAAGCCTGCACATCAACAACATTTCAGACATAGATTCAGAGATCATTTAAAAACTCCTACAATTTGTGTTATTGATCTGGACTGATTTGAATTACCTGATAAAAGTTGCAGCTGCTGATCGGTGTTTACAAGCTGATTTTCTTCGTTCACGTTCGGATGATGTGTTAGTCCGTTCAAGTGACGTGTTGCTGCTGCAGATCCAGTCTTGTCCAGCGTCCATGCACAGCTTTCAATTTGCGCTGGTCTTTTAACAAGAAAACAGGAGACCGCAACGACATGCTCATGCTAACGCGTGCTGCAAGATGCCGTACTGAGGTCGCATAGAGCAGACGTCACGTCACTCCTTGAGTCCTGTCTTTTTATTTATCACTCGTCCTCCTCTCAGTTGCAGGTAGGAGGAACTTCTCCTCAGCTCCGTGTGAGAGCACCTCAGTCCAGTTTCTGTCAGGCACGCTGGTGTCAGTTTTCACAGCCGCCGCAGCAGGTGAATAGAGTCTTTTTTTTAATCACTGAGACGAATTGAGGAAATAAAATAAAATTACAGTACTACAGAAAATTACAAAAAAGTAACGCACAATAATTTGGAGAAAGTAACTTTAATCTGATTACTGTATTTTGAAAAGCAACGCGTTAGATTACTCGTTACTGAAAAAAGTGGTCCGACAAGAGTAACGCGTTACTTAGTAACGCGCTAGTGACATCACTGCCTACTCCTTCTGATGTTCTGCTTCCTCCTCCAGGGATTCCAGATGAACCACGTTGTACTTTAAACTACTGTAAATAATAAACACTGTTCTTTTTGTACTCTCGTGCCTTGTGTCGTTCTGGGTCTCGTTATCAACTGGGTTACCTAGAGATCATTACACTATTCACACAAAGAGAGCTGTTGGTATGGAAACTTCTTGTTGCTCTCTAAAATAGTTATTGGATCTTGTGTTTATGTATGTAGGTAAAGGTAGATGTTTAACAACCTGTTAAAATACACCAGAATGAAGGAAATTGCATCCACTTCTTTCAAAAGTTCTATAAATGCTTCTGACGCCAATGGTCCCGCGGGAGTTCAAGAACATCATAACAGGACCAGGGACATGTGTGAGGGGTTGATTCTGCCCAGCCACTCAGAAGCTGCAGAAGTCAGATAAACAGCAAAAACCACAGAATCTCCACATGGAGAGTAAATGTGACAGATAACTGGACTCTGGTTTGATTTCAACTCTTTTCTACACCAGTCACATCACATGTGGTACAGTTTGTTATTGGCCAACAATTTTACAAACGCCTCCTTTAAGTCTCATGAGGTGTGCAGTGTGTGAAAGCTGACCGTCTTCAGAGTTGTGTTGTATTAGAATAAATTTTGTTGATTTGGCTTCTCATTTTTCTTGTCTCTGTTTGTCCAGTCTGAAGGTTTTTCTGTGCCCTGATGTTTTCCTGCTGCGCCCCTGTTAAACATTTTAATCTTCCTGTGGGTTTTTATCAGATCTGACAGGAAGTTGAAACACTGTTAGAGTCATCTAAACTCTGACCAGGAACAACTTGACACAGTCAGCTCACATTTTACTGACACAGACTCGCTTGTTTACCTTCAGGGCAGCAGACTGTTAAACCTAAGTACCGTACAGAAAAAAAGCTTTGAAATATAAAAATAACCATTCAGCTTAACCTTTTATTTAAATGTTTTGGAACTGTAGAGTTCTTTAAAAAGCGTCTCACTGCTCGGCAGAAGCTCAGTGGTTTGATGTCTGACTCTGACAGCTACCGGTACTTCATATCCTGGCACCAGACTTACCTGACAACAGATGTGTTTCCAACATCAGTTTTCAATGTATCAGTCTAACTTCTGCAATAAAGTGTGTATTTATTTATTATTTAACAAAGGCAGGTGTGTCCAGAAAGTTTTCTAATGAAGGGCACTTGGGGCTCAGTTAATCTTGAGGTGGCTCAAGAACAAAAGCCACAACAAAATTGTAGAGGTTTTATTTTATTGTTCTATCCACTCACTGTTCTGTGCGCTCGACAACTCCCTTGGTATGGCCCTTGTGTCGTACATCACTACGTACGGTGGTAGATGGTATGCAGTGACGTCACTAAATTGAATAGCTCTTCCAAATGGTAAATGGACTGTAATTACAGTATATAGCACCTTTCTATCTAATCAAGATACTCAAAGCTCTTTACAACACAACCTCTGCCCTAATTTACCTCAACACACACATTCACACAACACTCAGGGGTGCTCATTAGGTAGATCGCGATCTACTGGTAGATCTCTGAGGTAGTACTGGTAGATCGCAGCATGACATTAAAAAATTGTCTGTTCAGTGCCCTGAGATTACTTCTTTTGTGAATTGACGCTATATAAATAAACTGAATTGAATTGAATCTTAGAACATCTTTACTCAGCAAACACAACAGTTTAGGTCAAAATACTATAATTTTAAAGCCACAGTACTATAATTCATAATTTCTTTTCTGGCAACCCGACTGACATGAAAACGACAGCATTTTCATGTAAACCAGCTTATTTTTTGTTTATTACCCCCAATAAACATTGAAAAATCACTAATGTTTCCACAGGTTGTTTTCGTGTAAACAGGGCCTTATAGGTAGATCACTTTGACTTGATCATTTCAAAAGTAGCTCGCATGCTGAAAAAGTCTGAACACCCCTGCTCGACTACATCTCTTCAAAGACAATCTGAATATGTAGAGATTAATCAGAGCTTTAGATCACATTCGTACACGGATGGGACACACATCAGAGAAAAGGAGTCCTCTCACCATTCAGCCACAGCTGCCCCCAATCCGGTTCCCTTCAGAGTTGCATATCTCATCTCTATGTTTCTCATTTTATTCAGTATTCTTTGCATTTGGCAACTTATCGAGCCAATAGCAGCAACCATGGGGTGCATACAGATTAGAAAAAGCTCTGGAGAACCTTCAGGATTTGGACAATGATTGAATCAGATATCAGGCTGTGGTTCTGATTAGGTTTTCTAATTCCAGTCAACTGTTTCTAGAGATTTCAGTGGGTTTAAACATCTGGATCTCTGTCCAGAAACATTTACACACAGTCTAACTGTTTGAGGGGATAATTTAGACAAGAACCAAATATTTGGGAACAGATCTTAAAATTTTTTTGAAAACAAAATTTTTAAGAATAATTTGACTGAATTGGGACGAATTAAAGAGCTGCGACCAACATGTAAATGTTGAAACAAAAATCAGAAGTTTAGTTTGAAACATTTTGCTTGACCTCCCCTCAGTTTTTTGGACTTTCTGTCCAGGATGAACCATGCAAGATGAAGAAATGCTCACACTAACAGGGATCTGATAGGGCCAACTCTGCCTCTGGGCCCCTCTCAAATTAGCACAGCCCCTCATTAGAACTGGGTTGTGTCCTCAGAAGAAATTTGGGAGCATGTGGACCAAAACAAACAACCACAAGTGTCACATTCCGATCCGTCCAGTTCTCAGAAATGCAGGATTTTGGCATCCAAAGCATTTGAAGCTGGCAGCTTGCTGTTGGCTCAGAGATGGAACAATTCATTGGCTCTGAGCTGGAGGCCCAGGTGGCACAACGAGTTGCTGTTAGGTCCGTTTTGCTGTGGGACAAGCTCATCTGGGGCAAACAGGGATAAGTGTCTTTATCTTAACACAGACATTTGTCTAATTGCTCTGGAGAAAATAATCAGCACCTCTGGCTGCCTGTAGGAAGGTGAGTTTGAGCACACAAAAAAAATTGCTTCCATCTGTTGAATCAAAAAAAATAAAAAGGATCTAACCAGGTTAAGTCAGGTCCTCTGGACAGTTTCTTTTTGTTGAAACATTTCGTCTTTCATCCAAAAGACTTCACCAGTCTGTGGAGCCATAACAAACTCAGTCTTATAAATAACACCTTCACATAGTGGGTCAACCAGTTTGATGATGGTTCCTGTAGTCCGACATCTCTCCTGCCGCCTGCTCCAACTCTCAAACATAGTTTGAGGCAATCATGGTCAAAGTGTTTCAAAATAGCCTGATTCATATTCAATAATCCAGGTAGAGAGATCTAACCGTCCAGAGGACCTGACACCTTCGTTAGATGTTTCTACCTGGATTATTGATATGAATCCGAAAATCAAGAGGAGTCTGGATCCATGTCAGCAGGTAAAATCTGCTCTCTTTACTGAAATAAAACATTCTTTGTTAGACTGACCCGGTTTGTAAACATCTTGATGTGTCTGTGATGTGTTCAGGTAAAGATTCAGTCAGATGGCTCCTTTTTCAATACACATGTGTGAACGTTCTGACCTGAATCAGTTGCAACAGGTAAGCTGACAACAGCGGTGAAGCGTCATGTCAGCGGTGACGTAGGTGCGACTTATGGGGCGGTGCAACATGTTTATGGATTTTTCCAATTTATTGGCAATAATTGGACAATGCGACTTATAGGGTGGTGCGACTTATCGGCCGGAAAATACGATATATAAAGTAATCCAATCAAGATTTGCTGTCTACATATTATTAGACAAGCTCAAGTCATTAAAAATAAGGTAATTAACCTTTTCCACTCAGAGCTTTGTAAATCAGTTCAAAAACACACGTTAAAAATCAAATGTTCACAGTTTTTAATACTCATAGCATACAGAAGGTTGATTGATTCAAAAAGAAATGTATATTAATAATTTATGTAAAATCAAGGAGCCAAGAACAACGTACCTTCAACGTATTTACAATCCGGGGCTTTAAAAATGTCCAAATAATCTACCCAGCTGTTCATAGATTTGACCAGCTCTCACAGTGATTTGTAGTTCTTAAAATCATTTGCAGTGTAAGCAGTGACACAGACCAGGTCTGCTAAAATGACTGGGAATGTCAGTGGAGACAAATATTACTCCGGGTCTCTGCTCCATTTATTTATTTATTTCAAACGGGCAACATTTCCAATTTTACCGATTTTTTTTCCATATAGTTTTTTTTGTCATCTGGGAGAAGTTTATTACGATATAGTCCACTTTATTTTGCGCTGCTTTTCAGCATCGTGACGGAAAATACAGCGCGAAAACGATGGAAAATTACCTGAGTTTCTTTTATTTTTTATGACTGCCAAGGGTCGAGACCGGAACGCCCCCGACACAGTCACGTGCGCTCCAAAGCTCTATTGATTTTAGAGTTGATCATGTGTAACCTTTTTGTACAGCACTTTGCGAGTTTATAATTTTATTATGATTTTAGTATGTGTATTCCTTTTTCCAAAGCACTTTGTGATTTCTGTCTGTGAAAGGTGCTATATAAATAAAGTTTACTTACTTACTTACTTAACTTGGAGACAAAGTCAATTCATATGATTTATACTTCCTTATGTGTAGCAAAAAATCTATACTCATGAATTGGAAAAATAAAAATACTCTTAGTATTAAACAGTATAAATACCTTTTGTTGGATTATATCAGTCTTGAGACAGCCTGTACCTCAACATCAGACCATTCTGTCTGGGCTTCTTAGATCGGCTCCAACACATTGTGGAGGTGGGTGAACCCCTTTGATTTTGTCCCATGGGGCATCGTTGT
>JBBPBX010002397.1:20073-43657 GCA_038048925.1 Garcialebias charrua | reverse complement strand
TAGTGGCGCCTGACTGGGGAGGTAGCTTTGGTGGTTCTGGGCAATGACCTCTGCTGGCTGCATGCGGGCTTCTGGGCAGTCTGTACCGGCGGACATAGCTTACTGGCCTGATAGCCTGACTGTTCCTGGGTGGACGCTGGGGGAGTGTTGCTCCCCGGCTGGGGTCCCGGCTTGGCCCGGGGGTCTCGGGTCTTGGCGGGTATGTTGTCGGGATCTTGGGCCGGTGCATGCTCTGGCCCTGGCCTGGGGGCCCCGGTACATTGGTGGGCTTGATTTGGACCCAGGTATCATCCACATATAGGTTGCAAACGACAACAAGCTGCCTTTTTTTAACTGTTTGGTCCACATGGAAAGAGAGGACAGCCTCAACATTGAAGTTTACAGAAAACCAACCCACATGGACCAGTATCTTCTGTTTGACTCTCACCATCCACTGGAGCACAAACTTTCTGTCATCAGAACTTTACAGCATCGGGCTGAACACATCCCCACAAAGACAGAAGGGAAGGAAAAGGAACAGAAACACATCAAAAAATCTCTTCAAACATGTGGATATCCTAACTGGGCTTTTGTCAAGTCAGCGAGGAAGTCGACAAAACACAATAATGATCAGAAAAAGGAGAACAGACGAAAAAACGTTGTCATCCCTTATGTTGCTGGACTATCAGAGATTTTCAGAAGGATTTTCAACAAACAACATCCCAGTACATTTCAAACCCAGCAGGACTCTCGGACAGAGGCTGGTCCACCCTAAGGACAAAACACCTACACACAAACAGAGTGGTGTAGTGTATGCGGTCCAGTGTAGTGAGGACTGTCCAGACCTCTACATTGGAGAAACTAAACAGCCTCTTCACAGGCGAATGTCCCAACATAGGAGAGCCTCCTCTTCTGGACAAAACTCAGCTGTTCACCTCCACCTCACGGACAAGGGACACTCTTTTGAGGACCAGAATGTGCACATTTTGGACAGAGAGCACAGATGGTTTGAGAGGGGGGTGAAAGAAGCTGTGTATGTTAAAAGGGAAAAGCCTTCTCTTAACCGAGGGGGGGCCTCAGGTTTCAACTTTCAAAGACATATAATGCAGCTTTAAATCTGATTCCAAGACAGTTCACACCTGTTGAGAACAGAGTAGCTGCTTCTGTGAATGAGAGTAACAAAGACCTTAACAAACCCCCTACTGTTAAGCTGTGATGTGTTGTTTTGTCAATTTACATAGAATGGGTATGTTATCTCAGGTATGTGTGGGTGTTATTTCAGCTTCCAATTTACATGTTGGTGCGTGGCTTGTCAGCCTGTATAAAACTTCTCTGTCTCACATTTGCTACTTTGAATTGAAAAAGCCCTTTGGATAAAGGGTGAAACGTTTTCTGCAACAAATAAAGTCCAGTTGTTTTTGTATTTAGTGCTTGTTCTGATTTTATCATGTCCTGGACGACTGAGAACCTTCACCAGCAAATTCTAATAAAATCAAGTGGAGCATTAAGACCAGCCATAATGCTCTGCTTGTGCAAGTAATTGTGTTGGGTATCACCTTGACACTCAGACAATAATTCTGAGTGCCACAATGCCAAACAGGACCGGGGGGGGGGGGGTTAAAAAGATGTTTAGGTTATTAGAAGTGACAAGGATGGATAAGATTAGGAATGAAATCATCAGAGGTACAACACATGTTGAACAACTTGGAGATAAAGTTAGAGACCAGACTGAGACGATTTGAACATGTCCAGAGGAGGGACAGTGGTTTGGACATGTGCAAAGGAGGGATAATGCACGCCTGGATTTTCACACGGGCTTACAGGGGCTTCTGCCCAGGGCCCCAGAATTTTGGGGGCCCCCAAGGCACCCCATAAGTTTTTTTTGTGTGTGTGAACGGATTGTGTCAGAATTGAACCAATGACTAAGATGATTTTGTCAGCGCCGTTGAAAAATGTTCTAATTTGTGCTGTCAAACGTCCATCTTAAATGATTGCTTATTATTGGTCCAGTTTTAACTCATCATACGCATGGGGGGGGGGGCGTCATTTCACGCTGGTCAATATTTTTTTTACAATGGCGGACAACAGGAAATAAATACGACAGCGGGTGAGTGTGGCTGCTCTACTCTGCATCCACCGGAGCTGGAAATGGCAAACAGTGGACACGTTAGTTGGACTTCAGTCAGAGGAGCAGGCAGCCTGCAGGAGAAGCTGCTCCGCCGCGCGCGCTCGTACGGGGCTGTTTCCATCCTCTGCTCAGTCACACTGTCAGCTTCTCCACACCATGCGAGGCGAGTCCCACGTGCGTAACATTCCCAACTTATCACAGTTACAAGCTCGTTTTGTTTTGCATGCCGCATTTTCAGCAATGCTAATAGTCAGTCAAGCTTTGAAACTGGTTTCTGTAACTGGAAGCACGCAACTGAACGCATGAAAGAGCACGAAAACAGCGAACATCATAGAAAAGCAATGCTGACATATGTTTCACTTGCATCAGCCAGCTGATAGACACAGAACTGCAGAAACAATTTGAATCTGAGTGTGCATATTGGACTGAAGTGTTGAGAAGAGTTGTGTCTGTTGTCAAGTTTGTTGTGAAGTTTTTAGCAGAGAGAGGACTGGCTCTTAGAGGAAACAGTGACATACAGTATTTGGCCAAACTGATAATGGGAATTATCTGGGAATACTGGAGTTAATCAGTGAGTTTGATCCTTTTCTGAAGTCTCATATTGAAAAATATGGAAATGCAGGTGTGCTGCATATAACTGTTAGGCTGATTGGTGACTCTAAATTGACCCTAGGTGTGAGTGAGAGAGTGGATGGTTGTTTGGTGTGAGTGAGACAGGTCCCTCTTGTAAATGAGTCCCCGTGACTCAAAGAGGCTAGCCTGTATAAATCAAGGTTGAATGAATGAATGAATGAATGAATGAATAACCTCAACACCACTTTTGGCTTCCTGAACAATTTTTCTGGTGTTACTGTTCAAGAGCTACAAAGCATCTCATCTCCAAAGTAAATATTCAGCTGCCTTGGAGATGGACTTTGTGGAGGAAATTGTCCAGTTTAAAGATTTTATTTGTGATAAAGGCATCACATATGCTCCATTGCTTTTACAATTCATTAGGTAAAAGAAACTGCAGGACATATTCCCAAATGTAGATATTGCATTCAGGCTTTACCTGACATTTCCTGTCACAAATGCAAGTGGTGAACGGTCATTCTCCAAGCTTAAAATAGATAAAAATAGACTCAGATACACAATGGGACAGGAAAGACTGAACCATTTGACTCTCATGTCTATTGAGAGTGATCTAGTGAGAAAGCTGGACTTCAGTGATCTTGTTAAGGAATTTGCAGCAAAAAAATCCAGAAAAGTGGGCATCTTTTCAAATGTTTATGTTTATTAAATTTGTTCATTTTTTTTTACAAAAGAAACACAATACAAGACAATCCCATAAATGATAATGTACAAAATATAAAAAATGAAAGGTAGCAGAAAGAAGAATACATAAATCTTATTATATCTGCCCCTTTTTTCAAACAATCAGATTAAACAATAATAATCTTCCACCAACAGTACAAAATGACTAACTCTTTCTAATTTTCTAACTAATACAATACACATTACGTCATTTCATATATATTTTTTAACAAATTCATTTTGATCATTTTCTTAAATGTAAACATTGACTTGGCATTTTTAACTACATTCTCCAAGCCATTCCATAATCTAATTCCCTGGATTGAGGTAGAACGTCCCTTCAAACTAGTTCTGAATTGTGGTTTTACAAACATCTCTGTCCCCTTAAGATTATAACAACTTTGTCTTTTAACAAAATGCATTTGGATATTTAAAGGTAATGCATTATTTTGAGCCCTATACATAACTGATAAAATATTATAGTCTACCAAATCATGGAACTTCAATAACTTCAGTTGATAAAATAATGTACTTGATGGATGACAGTAATGTTTTCTAGTGATAATTCTTACAGCTCTTTTCTGTAATACAAAAATAGGCTTTGTGATTGTTTTACACGCTTTCCCCCAAACATCAATACAATAGATTAAGTGTGGAACAATGATTGTGTTATACAACAAATACAGAGCTTTATCATTCAATAGGTCTCTGACTTTGTACAGTACTGCAATCGATTTAGCTATTTTTATTCTTACAGAATTTATGTGTTGTTTCCATGTCAGTTTGTCATCAATGATAACACCCAAAAACTTCACCTCACTCACTCTACAAATCTCAACATCCTCAATTTTGAGTGGAACATCAACAGTTTTCTTTTTATTACTGAATATCATGTAATTAGTTTTTTCTAGATTTAATGATAATTTATTGATTTTAAACCAAGTTTGTATTTTGACAAATTCTGTCTTTATCAATTCCAACATTTGTTCTACATCTTCACCTAAACAGAAAAATGTGGTATCATCAGCAAAAAGTACACATTTAAAGCTGCTATATGTAACTTTTCTAACAATATATTTTTAACATATTTCTTCACTCTGTCACTAGATTGATGTTAGAGAGGTAATCTCTGAAAAAAACTAAAAAAAAATATTGTCCCCTTGCTTCTCCAGGTGGTAAATAAGCATTTCTAAAAAGAAAAAGTGACCCACCATTTTCCAGCCAATAAGAACAAAGTTTGTAACCAGCCAATAAAAACCGAGCTTGAATTTGAATCAGCCAATAAAAACAGAGCTTGAATTCAAATTTCAACAGACCACAAGGGGGCAGAGCCATATATGGCTCTGAGGGGGAGGGATCAGAATGCTTTGCTTGTTGAAATTTTTTCTAAGTGCTGATGTTCTACAGAAACTGCAGACTGAACCTTTAAGGAGTCCTGACACATTTACCAAGTCATTCACATATAAAATAAATAGCTTTGGTCCAAGTACAGAGCCTTGGGGAACTCCACATGTGATATTACAGAGGTCAGATCTTACATCATTTATTTGTACAAATTGTTTCCTATCTTTTAAATAGCTAGATACCCACTGTAATGCTGGTCCTCTAATACCATATTTGTTCAATTTTTCAAGGAGAATGGTGTGATCAATAGTATCGAATGCTTTTTTTAAATCAACAAAAATACTGACACAATATTGTTTTTGATCGACAGCAGTAGTTATTTGTTCCATTAATTCCATGAGAGCCATTGATGTAGAGTTTTTTTTTTTTTTTTGTCATGTCAAAGTAAGGCTTAAATGCCTGATAACCCTTTCACTCATTACTGAAAGGGCTTGGTGTTACTGGTTAGGGCAGTGCATGTCTGCATTATAAGACAGGCTCAGAGTTGCTAAATTTTTGGGGTTGAGTATTGTTTTCTTATTTGGGTTACATGGTTTGCGTTTGAGTAAATGTAGGTTGATGTTTGTGGTTCTAGTTCCTTCAAATAAGATGAATGCATGAGTTTAAATGGAAATCTGTATTTTGTTCTTCATATTTTAAATATATTATCTGTAAAATAAACTTGGTCTGGATGATGAAAATTGTTAATCTGCACTGCACCCACCTCTGCTTTTATTGAGAACAGGGGGCTGTAAAAAAATCCTTCAGAGGGCAGCACTTTGGACATACCTGGGTCACTTTCTTGCACTCAATCTGTTTTATAGTTTGTGTTGAATTCCAGGCAACAATAGCTATTCAGTGATTTTATGTTGTGATACAAGCATCATATTCTAGTTTCAAACCCTAACATGTGGTTTTGTCTTTCTAGAAACCAGTTCAGGGTTGTTTGTAGTTTGTGACAACTGGCATATTAAAGTTGTAAGATGTGAAAACTTACTATTCAGTCATTTTCTGCTCACCATCTGAACCAAAACAAATAAATAAATAAAATTTAAAAAATACCGTATTTCCAGTCTATAAGTCACACTTAAAAAAAAAAACTAATTTTCATGTCCTACGACTTATGGGGCGGAGCAACTTTTCGGGCGGAAAATACGGTATATATGGGCCCCCATATTGACTCAAGCCCAGGGGCCCCCATCCTTCTAAATCCGGCCCTGGGATAGTGGATATGTTGGTAGAAGGACTAAGGAGAATGCAGAAGGAGAAATGCAGATGGCAGGAAAAAAAGACAGAGGAAGGCTAAAGAGGAGATATATGGATGCATTTAGAGAGGACATGGAGGTAGTTGGAGTGAGGACAGAGGATGCAGAAGACAGAGTGAGATAGAGGAGGCTGACTTGCTGTGGAGACTCCTGAAAAGGGAAAAGCCGAAAGAAGAAGTTAAATAGGTTGTATTATGTAAAATGTATTCTCTTAAATACTGAATTTCACTGTGAGTTCTTGCCCTGTGTGGCTCTGTGACATGAAAACATCAACTGCAGTAACTATTTTTAGTTGCTTAGATTTATTTTTCTGTCTTCTTTGCCTTAACGTTGGTCAATAAGAAATAAATGCCTCAGGTACTTCCATGAGCTTCACTACCTCCACATTACAGATATCAATTGTTTGTTTGACCAAGGTTAACTCACCCTGGGTTACATTTGGTCATGGGTGGAGCGATCTTATCATTCACATAAAACGATAATACAGGGAGTCCTCGACTTACGAACGAGTTTGGCCATTCGTAACCCGATTTTGACGTAAGCCGGGGACCACCCGAGCCGCCACTGATACACGTACATGTACGGTAATGAACAGTTACCAAGTTACCTATCCTAACACAGCTACATAATTATCAAAAAACACAGAGATTACATTACTGTACATTTTTAACCTTGATAAAAATATAATTTCTTACTTTGAGCTGGTCAAACCTGTCTCCGTCTTTAGCATGTTAGCTCTTGCACGTCCGAGCACCGCAGCTTCATGCTGATCCACGCGGTCCAAACTGTTTACAGGAAGGACTGTTAGCATGTTAACTCCATACATTTGGATCTATCATGAAAGGAAAAAGAGTTAATAACTTACAGGAGCCGTTTCTCCGCGGTGTCCATACAAAAAGGCTTCCCCGCGTTAGCTGATGTTAGCCCCGCCATTAGCATGTTAGCTTGTTGCGCCTCCGGTGCAGCTCGCTGTCTGTTGCTTCACGCAGTTCACAGCGTTGTTTTCCTTCATCCATCCTTCCTCCACAAAACCGCCGTTCAGCTCCCAGCTCTGATCGGACACGGTCCATCAGAATCCGGCTGTGAGGCTGGAGCTAACTGAAGCTAACCGCAAAATGGCGGAAACCTTCGCCATAGCTGCGTCCATTAGCCCGTTGCTCCTCCGGTGTAGCTGCTGTCTGCTGGTTCACGCAGTCCACAGCGTCGTTTCCTTCGTCCATCTGTCCTTCCGCAAATCTGCTGTTCAGCTCCCAGCTCTGATCGGACACGGTCCGTCAGAATCGCGCTGTGAGGCTGGAGCTAACTGGCTAAACTGGCGAGCACTGCCGAAAATTGACTGCCGAAAACTGTCGGAAACTGTAGGAAACTGCCGTAAACTTTGTAAATCGGCTTAAAAATTAAAAATTATGTAATAATAATACTTTATTTATAAAGCCATTTAAAACAACCACAGCTGCAACAAAGTGCTGTACACATGAAATCAAGAACATTTAAACACAAATAAAAAATAAATTTATTTCATATTTTTATTAATTATGATAAGTTTGTAACTCTGGATTGCCGTAAGTCAAGGGCGATGTAACTCGAGGACTCCCTGTATTCTTAAGGAAACATTTCCTGAATGTTGTTCATACTGTGTTAATGCTACATGTTTGGCTCTTGACGCCTACAACCGGGTAAGGTTACAGTAGACCTAGCCCACTACTGGAGATTTAATTAAGTATTTTAAGCTACTAATAAACATTATGGATGACGATCATGTTGCTTTATGCTAGGCCATTAGTAAGTAGTTGTGATCAGTATTATATTTTCATATTAGCTAGTGATCCCCCCCCTCCTAAAACTTAACTTAGGCTACACTGTGTTTCTTAGACTGTGACTAGGATCTGTAAGAGAAGCGGAGCATGCTCTATTCACACAAGGAGAGCTGTTGGTCAGAATATTTCTTAACTCTAAAATAGTTATTGAATCAAGTGTTGTGTAGGTAAAACTAGATGTTAAACAACCAGTTGAAATACATCAAAATGTAGGAAATGGCATTTACTTTATTAAAAAAAAAAAGCCACCATTGTTAAACATCTTCCAGAGCAAGACCCTCACCAAAGCCACAACTGGACCCTCACCCAGACCAAAGCAGGACTCTCACATTTAATAAACTACTCATCTCAACTCAGAGTGGCTGGAGCTGTGACGTTGAACGTTCGCGGTGAGCCGTATTGTGTCAATTACTGCTTGTGTGTTGGTAGCTCGAGTGAATTGTTTGTTCGCGTCATCTTTTGTTTTCTGAATTTATCTGTTTTTTACACAGTTTTTCATTCTAGTTCACAAACAGTACAGTTGCTTTTCTACTGTTGGATAGTGCTTAAAACGTCTTTCATCTTTCAACACTTCTCAGATTTTATTGGTGTATTGGGATCTGCTAGCTCTTGCTAGTGTTAGCTTTGCATGGCTGCTGCTTCTGTTTTGGCTTCCTCTGTTTTCACTTGCTCAGTGTGTCAGATGTTTAGCTATTCATCTGCCTCCTTTAGCAGTAATGATACATGCAACAAGTGTAGTCTTATGGTAGCTTTGGAGGAGAGGCTGTCTGAACTGGAAGCCCGGCTCTGCGCTGTAGAAAAACCGGTAGCTAGCCAGGTCCCCTTAGAAAACGCAGAACCCCAGAGGCTATCTCCAGTTAGCGGTCCTCCAGCAGACCCCGAGCAGCTGGGACCCCGGACCGGCTGGGTGACGGTCCGGAGCAAGCGTAGTGCTAAGGCCAAGCTCCAAGTTCACCACCGACCCGTTCACATTTCTAAACGATTTTCCTCGCTCAGTGACACACCCGCTGAGAAGCAGACCCTGGTTATTGGCAGCTCCATAGTCCGAAACGTGGCTTTAGGGATTCCAGCAGCCATAGTCAAATGCAATCTGGGGGCCAGAGTGGGCGACATAGAATCATATCTGAAACTGCTGACTAAGGCTAAGGCTAAATACAGTAAGATTGTTATTCACGTTGGTGGTAATGACACCCGGTTACGCCAATCGGAGGTCACTAAAATTAATGTTGCTTCTGTGTGTGACTTTGCTTAAACCATGTTGGACTCCGTAGTTTTTTCTGGCCCCCTCCCCAACCTGACCAGCAATGACATGTTTAGCCGTATGTCGTCGTTTAATCGCTGGGTGTCCAGGTGGTGTGTTCTGACAACGACGTGGGCTACATAGATAACTGGAGTTCTTTTTGGGGAAAGCCTGGTCTGATGCGGAGAGATGTCATCCATCCCACTTTGGACGAAGCCGCTCTTCTTTCTAGAAATATGGCTGATTTTGTTTATTCCCCAAATTATTGACAACCCAGGGTCCAGTCCAGGAAGCAGAGTTCTAGTCCTCGCACCTCTCTGCTGTTTCTCCTCTTTTACCCACGTACACCTCCATTGATACGGTGTCAACTCGCCCACGGCTCAAATTAAATAAACCAAAAATCTGCTATAAAAGTATAAACCAAAAAATCTTATTAAAATGAACACAGTTACTTTACCAGAGCAAAATCATAAAATCATTAAATGTGGATTATTGAACATCAGATCCCTTTCCTCTTATTCCGTTAGTTAATGAACTGATAACCGATCATCATATTGTTTTTATTATGTCTGACAGAAACCTAGCTACACCAGGAGAATTTTGTTAGTATAAATGAATCCACTTTTGTTAATTGTTTAAAATGTCATGTTCCTAGAACAACTGGCCAAGGTGGAGGAGTAGCCTCTATTTTTCAGTCAGGATTATTGATTAATGCCAAAGAAGTTATTAGTTATGATTTTTTTGAATCGCTGTCCCTCAGTCTTTCTCATCCAAAATGGAAATCAGAAAAGCCACTTTTACTAGTTGTTATATGCGGTATCGTCCATCAGGCGCTTACTCTCAGTTTTTGTCAGAATTCTCAGAATTCTTAGCGGACATAATTAAATACTGAGAAAATCATCATAATGGATGATTTCAATATTCATGTAGAGGTTGAAAGTGATAGTTTCAGCATAGCCTTTAATAATTTAATAGAGTCAATTGGTTTTACCCAAAACGTCTGCACATCTACCCATTCTTTCACTTCAACATTTGCTCTTCTCGAGGGCGGACGTCTCCTCTCTGTCTCCGCTTTGCTTCGAGGCTCAATGTGACTTGTCTGTTTAAATAAAGGTTGAATGAATGAATGAATGAACAAAAATCTCTTATCATCACACCCTTGATTTAGTTCTGACCTATGTCATAGAGATTAAGGACTTAGTAATAGTTCCTCAAAATCCAATTCTGTCTGACCATTTTTTAATAACCTTTGAGTTTACATTAAATTACTACATAGTCACTGAGTGTAAATTTCATCTTAGCTTGTGCTTATCAGAAAATGCTGTAACCAAATTTAAACAATATCTTCCAGCAATGTTTCCCTCTGTCTTGCAGAGTAATGCATCAAAGAACAGTGACTTAGATCATCTAGTTGATCATCTTACAACTTCAATGCAAATTTCACTTGATAAAATTGCTCCACAGAAAAAGAAAGTAATCAATCAGAGGAAACTGGCTCCTTGGTTCAATTCTGAGTTACGTACTTTAAAGCAGGCATCTAGAAACCAGGAGAGAAAATGGCTCGCTACTAATATTGAATAATTTTATTTAACTTGGAAAGATAGTCTACTAACATATAATAAAGCTCTCCGTAAAGCTAGGACTTTATATTACTCATCTTTATAAGAATAAAAATAACCCTAGGTTTCTGTTTAGTACTACTGTATTGCTAGACTAATTAAAAGTCCCATCTCTGTTGAACCATGTATACCTACAACTATAAATAGTGATGACTTCATGATTCTTTATAAAAAAAATTATTTAAATTAGAGAGAAAATTCAAACCATCCTTCCTTATACTATCCCTAATCCCCTGTCAAATGAGACAACTTTAGGAATTTCACTAGAGCCTGATTTGTGTTTGGAATGTTTTGGTCTTGTTGAGCTTTCTGAATTGACAAAAATAATAACCTCATCCAAACCATCCACGTGTCTGCTAGATCCCATCCCAACCAGACTGTTTAAAGTGGTAATTCCTCTAATTAATGTCCATGTTTTGAATCTACTTAATTTGTCTTTAATGAACGGTTATGAACCACAGCACTTTAAGATTGCTGTAATTAAACCTTTACTTAGAAATCTGACCTTGATTCAGAAATTCTGGCCAACTATAGACTTATATCTAACCTAACTTTCATCTAAAACATTCTAGAGAAAATAGTTGCGTGAACATCTACAAAGAAATAATCTGTTTGAAGAGTTTCAGTCAGGGTTTAGAGCTCATCATAGCACAGAAACTGCACTAGTAAAAGTCACTAATGCTATTCTCATGGCCTCAGACAATGAACTTGTCTCTATACTGGTCCTGTTAGACCTCAGTGCTGCATTTGATACAGTTGATCAGAATATTTTACTACAAAGGCTTGAATATGATATTGGGATTACAGAAACAGCTCTAAAATGGTTTAAATGATATCTATCTGATAGACTCCAGTTTGTAAATGTAAATAAATCATCTTCATACACAAAAGATGGTCATGGGGTCCCTCAGGGTTCAGTGCTTGGGCCAATACTCTTTACTTTATATATGCTTCCATTATGTAAAGTTATTAAACAGCATGGGATACATTTTCATTGTTATGCTGATGACACACAATTATATTTGTCAGTTAAACCAAATGAATCATATCAGTTACTTAGACTACAAACATGTATTAAAGACATAAAAACCTGGATGACCCAAAATGTTCTGCTTTTGAACACAGACAAGACAGAGGTTTTAGTTTTTGGACCTGTGCATCTTAGGAATACAAAGTAAAATTTTCAGTCTTTTGACCCTCCTTAGATGGCATTAATCAGTCCTCCAGCTCTAATGTTAAAAATCTTGGTGTTATTTTTGATCAGGACATGTCTTTTATCTCCCACATTAAAAACTTTACTAGAACTGCCTTCTTCCACCTGCGTAATATCGCTAAAATTAGAAACATCTTGTCTAAAAATGATGCGAAAAAACTGCTTCATGCATTTGTCACGTCTAGACTGGACTATTGCAATGGTTTATTATCTGGGTGTCCAAATACTTCTTTAAAACGTCTTCAGTTGATCCAAAATGCTGTTGTCAGTGTCTTAACTGGAGTTAGGAGAGATCATATCTCTCCAGTTTTAGTTTATCTCCACTGGCTCCCTGTCAAGTCCAGAATAGAATTCAAAATCCTACTTCTAACCTATAAAGCTCTCAACAACCTAGCTTCATCTTATATTACAGATCTTATTGTTCCATAGTTTCCTAACAGAGCACTTTGCTCTCAGGCTGCAGGTTTACTTGTGGTTCCCAGAATTTACAAAACCATAATGGGAGGCAGAGCTTTCAGTTATCAGGCTCCTTTCTTGTGGAACCAACTTCATGTTCCCTTATCAGTCAGTTCACTGAGGTGCAACATATGACATATGGGAATTGCGCCCCCGCGCGTTTCACCTGAAACATTACTACATGCCTTTTAAGGCAAGTGAGCATCTGCGTCACAAGGGGACCCCATGCACCCCCCTGGTATAAAAGACGGTGATGCCTCACAATCGGTCTCTATTTGCATTTTACCTCGCTTCACACCTGAACTTCGCAGGACACCGTCTCGAATGACTGAAACACCCGACCAGGAGGTGAGCACGCTCCCTACCGAGGGCTTCACAGAAGACTTCCCTGGGAGCACTTTTGTTTAGCAACCGCTAACACAGTGTTGTCAATGTTTTTAGCAATTGGTTAAACATCCTCTCTGCTGTTTCTTCGCCCAGTTTAGCAAAACGCTAACTGTGCCATGTGCCTACCTGTTAGCTAACAGAGCTAACAGCTAGCACACACGAACAGCACAGCAAGAAGATTTCCTGACAAACTCTGTTTAGCTCTCGCTAACTGGCTTCTGTTTGACAAACCATGTTTAGCATCCGCTAACTGGCTTCCACTTGATGCTTTTTCTCAAAGATGGCTCCTGAGAAAAGCAAAAGGAAATCGAAGAACTCCAACAAGGCCGGCAGCAGACCTGCGAGCCCAAGCTCTCGGCCTTGCCCCAGCACATGTGGCTACTTTATTTCGACGTCAGACACACACGACGCCTGCCCAATATGCCTGGGAATGGTCCACGCCAAGGCAGCTTTGGAATCCCCTGAGTCGTGCTCTCACTGCAGCCAGCTGCGCGAGACAATTCGAAGGAGGCACGTGGACTTCGTGGCCAAGGCCATGGGCAGTTCCACCGCGGCAAGGGACCTGCTCCTCACCGAGACTCTCACGCCTACAGCGGAGTTGGAGACGGAGGAGATGGAGGACAGAGGAGCGTTAAGCTGGGGCGACAGAATGGATCTTCACAACCTGACGGGGACAACATGAGGACAGATTTCGATTTGAGGGACTTGCTACAAGCTGACGAGGCATCGCTTACAGTCTCAAGGGAGCTGTCAGACAATGAGGTGGACAACGAGGAAGAGCGAGACATCAAGGACTTCTCCCAGGGAACCACGGCAGTACAAGCGGAGTCGGATGGGTCCACTACAGCTTTGTTTGAGCTGTGCCGTAGAGCTGCAGAGGCGCTGAAGGTAACTTGGCCAGAACCCCCACCTCGACAAGAGTTAACGAGGATGGCGGGGAACTACTTCTTTTCCAAGCAACAGACCGCTGTGAGACACAGGGTGCCCATCTTCTGGGCTTTCTGACTGAGCTAACGCACTCATGGACAGAACCAAGAGCGCCTTTGACACTGCCACTCACCCAATTCCTGGGCATTGAGGGCATGGAGTCAGCTGGTCTGGCTCACATCCCACAGATGGATGAGACTCTGGCCGTACACTTGGCCCCAAAGACGTCGAGCTCGAAGCTCACGCTACCCAGCAAGCCATGCCGCGTGTCAGCTCTACAACTTGAAAAGAGCTACTGTGCACAAGGCCTCATGGCTCGCGCTCTCAACACCGCCTCCATGCTACAAGCTTATCAAGCTGAAAAGCTACAGGAGCTACAGAACACCTCCTCAAAGAAAAAGATGGCTGAGATCTTGGACAAAGCACGCAGAGCAGCAAACTTCATCCTACGCTTCACCGGCACTGCAACCATCGCCCAAGGGAAGTGTATGGCTGAAACGGTGATTGCACAACGCCATTTATTGCTGACATTAACTGATCTCCCTGAGAGCCAGCATTCCTCGTTCCTCCACCATGCCATAGAGCCATCAGGCCTGTTTGACGGTGCCCTGGAGAGGCTCCAGAGCCAATGGGATCAGCAAAGAAAACAGGAGGAGGCCCTGTGTGAGGGCATGCCGAGAAAACATTTCTTACAGCCCAGAGACTCGAGCAGCCAAAGAGGCTATCAGCAGCAGCGCCACCATTCCCTCACACGCCGCCCAGCTCTGAAAAGGCCAACGCTCGAGGTTGAGCAGAGGCCAAAACCTGCCTCAGAGCAACACGGACGCGCTCCTCAGGCTGGCTAGGCTTGGTCCAAGCACAGGTTCGTCCCACACCAAACGGGTCAACCCAGAACTTCGTCAGCGGTGCGAGAAAGGAAGCAGAAGTTAGCCTGATCCAGAGCTGTTCCTGCAACACTTCAGGCACTTTCACCCACGAGAAAAACGAAAGGCCGAACTGTTAAATCCAGTTTATATGTCAAAGAAACCATGATTAACTGGTCCAGAACATTTAAACTAGGGATGCACTGATCCACATTTCTTACATCCGATCCGATACCAATTCCTAAATCTGGGTATCGACCGATACCGATACTTTTCCGATCCGATATCTGTGTTCAGGTATAGGAGGCTGTAATAATTAAGTTCTTGAAGGGAGAGAACGTATGTTGCACGAAACTCTGAGACTTCTGTCTAAACATTGTGTGAGGTAAACCCAGAGAAGACACTCTGAGCATCACTACAGTATTACCCAAAATAATGGCATACTAGAGGCATGTCTCTACCACAGACGTCCTTCTGACTCATGGTGCAGCCCGGAACACTAGTCTAAAATACTGCTAAGCATTAAGGGAAATCAACACAGTCTCCATTTTTTAGATTTATTTTTGATTGTGGCACTATGAGTTATAATTCTTGTTGAATTTGATCAACGGATACAGATTTAAACTATAATTGAACACTAATATACCGTTAAGCATTCTGGGAAATACCGTTTTTTTAGTTTAGTTTTTGACTGTGGCACTGAGTTGTAATTTTTGTTGGTTTTGATCAACAGATACAGATTTAACAATACTGTACATTGAATTTACATTTATAAATTCAATGCATAGTTTAAATCTGTATCTGTTGATCAAAACCACAACTCATAGTACCACAATCAAAAACTAAACTAAAAAACGGGATTTCCCAGAATGCTTAGTGGTATATTAGTGTTCAATTATAGATTAAATCTGTATCCGTTGATCAAATTCAACGAGAATTACAACTCATATAGTGCCACAATCAAAAATAAAACAAAAAAATGGGGAGTAGACTGTGATGATTTCCTATAATGCTTAGCAGTATTTTAGACTAGTGTTCCGGGCTTCACCATGAATCAGAAGGACGTCTGTGGTAGAGACCTGCCTTGTATGCCATTAGTTTGTGAATTACTGTAGTGAGGCATAGAGTGTCTTCTCTGGGTTTACCTCACACAATGGGAAGACAGAAGTCACAGAGCATGGTGCAATATACTTGCTCTCTGACATCTAGTAAGTATTGGAAATATCGGCAGGTTGGTTTTGATATCCAATGCTTAAACTATGTTGGTATCGGATACCGATACTGGATCGGATCGGCCCAATCCCTAATTTAAACACACTAAAACAACCAAATGTTTGAGTAATAAAGAGAGATTGTTGTTTGCACACGACAATAAAGTTTCGAACTGCCCAAAATGTTCTGTGTCACAACTCAGCATTAAAGGGAAAACCCCACCATTTTTTAATGCAAACAGAGTCAATAAAGGGTGCGAGGAGCCGACCCAAAATGGCGGCCACCCCCTTCTAATAAAACTGTCCGTCAAAGGACCCAATGAGCTCACCTGAAGGGCAGAGGGGGATCTGTTACAGACAGACCCCTCGACCCCGTCAGTGGGACAGATAAGCCCTCAGCTAAGCACAGAGGAAGGGGCCACGTACATACCCACTCCTCACCCGAAATAAATGAAGTCTCGAGTGAACATGCCCTCCAGGCTCGCCACTCACACGAGATTCTGAGCAGAGTGTAACCCACCGCAATGGGTTATGGACACTGTAGTTCATGGGTACGGACTCCAGTTTTTCAAACGTCCACCCCCCTTCTCCGGGGTGATTACGTCAACATTAGCCTCAGCTCGCGTGCCCATCCTCAGAGAAGAAATACTCTCGCTGCTTCAAAAAAGGGCAGTTCCTTCTCAGGAAGAAAACAAAGGCTGGTACAACAAGTACTTTGTGATCCCAAAGAAGAGGAGGGGGCTTGAGGCCGATCCTGGATTTGAGACTTTTGAACAGACGACTGAGGTCGTTCAAGTTCAAAATGTTAACGTTACATCAGATGATTCACTCTGTACGCCCAGGAGACTACTTTTGCACTGAGGACTTAAAGTTCCTGCATTTTGCATTCGACGGCAAAACGTTAGGATATTTGGCCCTGCCTTTTAGCCTCTCGACTGCGCCCAGGGTATTCACAAAATGCCTGGAAGCGGCACTGGCCCCCATGAGGAGCCAGGGCATCAGGGTTATGGATTATCTCAACGATTTACTGATCTTGACGAGCTCAAAGGAGCAAGCAAGATCACACACAGATCGTGTGAGGACACACCTACAATATTATGGGCTTTGTGATAAACACATAGAAGAGTCAGCTGACCACATCCTAGGACATTGTGTTCCTACGATTGAGGCTAAACTCTGTTCTGTACAAAGCAAGACTCTCAGAAAGGCGTTTATCGGATCTTCAGCTCTGCTTAGCACGCTTCCAATTAGACAAAACAGTGACACTCAAGCTCTGTCAGCGTCTTTTAGGCTTGATAGAAGCATGAATAGCTGTAGTTCATCAAGGCTTGTTGAGAATGTGTCCTTTTCAGATCTGGACACACAGACAACAACAGCTTACCCCTCCCTCCCCCCCCCCTCCCGCTCCAAGCGAGGGGGGTCAGAGTCGACACAGTCTGTCTGAAAGCGTTGCAGCCATCGAGAAGAGCTACTTCTTTCAGCAGGGGGGTGCCACTGGGCAGAGTTTTTATCTCGGACCCTTGTGACAACAGATGCCTCGAAGTCTGGGTGGGGAGGCCTTTGCCAGAACCATCACAGATGAGGTGTGTGGTCACAGCAGGAGGTCCAGCTCCACATCAACCAGCTGGAGATGAGGGTTGTGTTCCTGTCACTAAAGCACTTTTACAGGAAGGGGCTGATCACACGTCAACATGTTTTGATAAGATCAGACAACCAGTGCGTGGTCGCGCATGTCAACTGAAAGAGGGGACAAGATCCTCCTCTCCTGCTACTGACCCAAAAGCTTTTGAAATGGTGCAACTCACGTGTGCTCTCACTTAAAGCAACGCACCTGCCGGGGGAGCTGAACTACGGGGCAGACGCTCTTTCAAGAGGAGCGCCCCCCCCTCAGAATGGTGTCTTCACCCACGCATCGTGGACCAAATATGGACACGATACAGGAGGGCAGACGTAGATCTCTTCGCGTGCAAGGACAACGCCCACCTTGTTATGTTCCACTCAATACGAGACGCATGTACACCCCTGGGGCTCGACGCGCTCGCGCACGAGTAGCCAGCATGCAAACTGTATTATGCGTTCCCACCTGTCACTTTAATTCAAACGACACTGGAGCGTGTACGGAGGGGGGCCCTCTCACTGATTCTGGTGGCCCCGAGGTGGTCAAAGAAAGCCTGGTTTGCAGAAGTGATCTCACTCCTAGCAGTAACACCATACCATACCATACCATACCAGCTTTATTTATAGAGCACTTTAAACACCTACAGGACCAAAGTGCTGTACATACAACAAAACAATCACAATCAGGTAATAAAATGATTAAAATAAATAAGAGTCACATAATAAAAGTTGAGGAATCATACAATCAGATAAAACAAGCGACTAAAATTATTAAAAGTCAACATCGCAGATGGTGTCATAGGCCAGGGAGAAGAGATGGGTTTTAAGAAGAGATTTAAAAACAGACAGGGAAGAGGCCTGTCTGATGTTCAAGGGAAGGTTGTTCCACAGTTTAGGAGCTGCCACAGCAAAAGCACGGTCTCCTCTGAGCTTGCGTTTTGTCTTTGGGACACTCAGGAGCAGCTGATCACATGACCTGAGGGATCGAGAGGGTGTGTATGGCTGCAGCAACTCGGACAGATAGGGCGGGGCAAGACCATTTTGCGCTTTAAAAGCAAATAAAAGAACTTTAAAATGAATCCTGGAATGTACGGGCAGCCAGTGCAGGGAGACTAAAACAGGAGTAATGTGGTCAAACTTTCGTGTGCCAGTTAAAAGTCGTGCAGCAGCGTTCTGTACCCTCTGAAGCTGAGAGATACACAAATCACTGATTCCTATATAGAGTGCGTTACAGTAGTCTAGCCGTGTGGTCACAAAGGCGTGAACTACTGTTTCAAAATGCTGCTTGGAAAGAATTGGCTTCACCTTAGCCAGCTGCCTCAGATGGAAAAAAACTAGTTTTAACAACTGCTTTGATGTGCCAGAAAGTTCATTCTCAATAGTCCAGGTATCAAATCCGCTCATTCTCAATCAGTTCATCTGTACAATTTCTTTGATGTGGTTTTCTAATTTTAGTCCGGCATCGATCTTGACCCCCAGGTTTGTAACAATAGGTCTGATGTATTGAGCCAAGGAACCAACATTGACCTTGGGAGTCTCAGTGGAGCTTCCAAAAACCATCACCTCAGTCTTCCCCTCATTAAACTTTAAAAAGTTCATAGCCATCCAGGCTTTGATGTCCTCCAGACATGAAAACAGAGGGGCCAGAGAGTTGGAGTCCTTTTTCTGAAGCGGGACATAAATCACCTTGGCAGCTGCCTCCACACAGGGACCTCTTGTCACAGGCCCACGGGCAGGTGTGGCACCCTCGCCCGGAGCTTTGGGTCCTATGGGCCTGGCACCTGAAAAGACCCGGCTGTTAGCCTCCGGCTTGCCAAGTAATGTGGTAAACACAATACAAGGCACCCATGCAGAGTCAACACAAACACCTTATACACGCAAATGGCGTGCTTTTGAGATCTGGTGATCAGAGAGGAATATAACCCCATATTCCTGCAATTTAGCACAGCTTCACACTTTTCTGCAGGACCTGCTGGAGAAGGGCCACTCCTTTTCTACTATTAAGGTATTTTTGTCCGCTATTTCAGTGTGCCATGAAGGATAGGGGGGTAAATCACCTAGTGCCCACCCTCTCATAATCAGGTTCATGAAGGCCGTGCTGAGAAAAAGGTCTCCGAGCAGAATTTTAGCCCCACAGTGGGACCTTTCACTCGTGCTGGACGCCCTCTGTGGACCGCCATTTGAGCCTCTACAGAGCATTAAGTTTGACCTACTGTCTTATAAGACTACCTTGCTCTTAGCCCTGTGCTCAGCGAAGCATGTGGGTGATCTACACGCTCTGTCTGTACATCACCTGTGCACTCAGTTTGCTCAGGATGGGACAAAGGTCACCTTGCGTCCAAACTCCGCGTTTGTACCTAAAGTCCCAACTTTAAATTACAAAAGTCTGGGCTTTGAACTATCTGCGTTTCCTCCTCCTCTTGTTCTGAATGCAGAAAAGAGGCTTTTAAAGACGCTCTGCCCCGTGTCGGCCCTGAGCATTTATATCGGGAGGACCAGTAGTTGGAGAAAAACAAACCAGCTGTTCATATGCTTTGCAAAACCTGCTGCAGGCAGCGCTCTAACAAAACAGTGCCTCTCCCACTGGGTAACAGAGACTATTTCTAGAGCATACAGCAGCAAAGGTCAGCAGGTACCCAGTGGGGTACATGCTCACTCAACTCAAGGCCTAGCCACTTCCTGTGCCCTATTTAGAGGTGTTCCAATAGCTGACATCTGTGCAACGGCTAATTGGGCATCTCCAAACATGTTTATTAAACATTACAGCCTGGACGTTACAACCCGTGAAGTCACACAGGCCGTGCTCTCCAAAATGGAGAACTAAACATGTTGACGCCTGTCTGATTGAGGCTAAAGGTCACATAAGCATGCATTTCCAGGGTGTGTAGGGTGTTCCCATAAGTCATATGTTGCACCGCAGTGAACTGACTGATAAGGGAACTGGAGGTTATGCACCATAACCAATGTTACCTGAAGGAAGGGAACAAGGTGCAACACATGTTTGCCCCTCCAATGCCCAAGCTCGGTGAAGTGCATGTTGAGACCGATTGTGAGGCATCACCGTCTTTTATACCAGGGGGGCGGGGGCCCCTGGTGACGCAGACGCTCACTTGCCTTGAAAGGCGTGTAGTAATGCTTCAGGTGAACCGCGCCGTGGCGCAATTCCCATATGTCATGTTGCACCTTGTTCCCTTCCTTCAGGGAACATTGGTTATGGTGCATAACCTCCAGTTTCTGTCCGTGAGGCTGACACATTGTCCAGTTTTAAAACGAGGCTTAAGGCTTTCCTTTTTGCTAAATCCTATACTGTAGCTAGGGTCGGTTTGGGTTTCCTGAGCTGTCCCTTAGTTATGCTGCTATAGACTGCTGGGGGACAAACTGACCACAGTTTTTCACTCTGCTACTGTCTTTACTTACGGTACTCTGCTCAACCTGTTTTGTATTTTTAATTATTTTTTCTATCTTTAAAGACCGTGTAAAGTGAATTTCAATATTTTCTTCAATAAACATTATAAATGTCATAATTGTAATCTTGTAAATGAGTAAAAAGTCTCAAAATTGTAGCTCAATTAATTTTGGAGTTATAGATCAAACTTTGTTTAAAGATATGTCTGCTTCAGGATTTTTTAGGCGTGGTTTAAATGTGACCGCGTTTCGTCACGCGGTCTAAAGCCCCACCCCCTGCAGCTCCAGCCGTATAAATTCGTTCTTCGCATCGGTGGAGCCATTCACTCGCGAATCGCAGATAGCATCAGATAGCAATAGCATAGATATTTTGTTCATTGTTAGCTAGCTAATCAATTATGCCTCGTTCCTGCATCTTCCCTGGATGTCGCAATGGTCAGGGCACCCGCTTGGTGACTTTATTTAATTTATTTTATTTACTTGATCTCTGCTTCTGTCAGCCGCGGACACACAGAGTGGACCTCACATCCCCCGCGCGCAGCCACTGAGAGTCACTGAGAGTGGACCTGACGTCCCCCGCGCGCAGCCACTGAGAGTCACTGAGAGTGGACCTCACACGTCCCCCGTGAGCAGCCACTGACAAACAGAGTGGACACACCGTCCCCCGCGCACAGCCACTGACAAACGTGTTTACGCCTGTCTGATTGAGGCTAAAGGTCACATAAGCAAGCATTCCTGACAAACAGAGTGGACACACCGTCCCCCGCGCACAGCCACTGACAAACAGAGTGGACTCTGTGGACTCAGAACTCCTAGGCTGCCAGCCTTCGCGAACATCTTCAGGGGCAGGACACGGGGGCAGTACTGCGCTGAAACCACGCCCATGCGCTGACACGCCCCCAGTGTTTCAGACCAGGGCACAATTATGTTTTTTCATTATTTTCGTGACAATTTTATAAGGAAAACAATGTTTTTAATCAGTCAGATTTATATGGGTGATTAATAACACATATTTATGCCGTGTGACAAACTCAAAACACTAATTTAATTTCACTTTACACGGTCTTTAACTTTTTTTTGTCTTTCAGGTACCCCTGGACCTATATCTGGACTGACCATTCTGTGTTTGTTTGTCTCTCCTTTCTGTCCTCTCAACCAGCCGTCAAAGCAGATGGCCGCTTGTCCTGAGCCTGGTTCTGCTGGAGGTTTCTTCCTGTTAAAAGGGAGTTTTTTCTTTCCACCATTGCCATTGTGCTTGCTCAGAATGGGAGACTGCAACAAAGCCAAGATTCAACTTGTCTTCTGGATTCCTTAGATAGAGAACTTTACTAATTAGCTTTTCTGTGTATGTGAATGTTCCTGTAAATTGCCCTGAGACAACTTTGTTGTGATTTGGCGCTATATAAGTAAACTGAATTGAATTGAATCTTATGAACAACAAGCCTATTGTCTTTTTCATTTAAAGTGGGCCAGATCACTTATATTAAAAGTAAACTAATGGAAATTGCTGCTGTAATTTGATTCTTTCAATAAACCATTTAACTTGCTATGATCCCAGGTTTAGAACAGGTGTGTGACCACAGTGTGCACATCCGATGTTGCTCGCAGTGGTCCTCAATGTGCTCAGGGAGCTTGTGTGTTTGCCCAGACACATGAAAAATCAGAGGGAACATTGCAGACAAGATCAAAATGTGGGTGGAAAAGGGAAGCACTTGAGCAAGGCTCTTAAACCCCACCATTTGCTCCTCCAGGCGCCCTAGATGGCAGCTCCCTGCTCCAGAAGGCTGTGGTAGCTTGGTAGTCTGTGGTTGCATCAGGAAGGGCATCCCACATTAAAACAATTGCCACGTTTTCATGCGAGTTAGTTCGCTGTGGTGACCCCTGAAGAATGGAGCAGCCGAAAGAAGAAGAAAAAAGACGCTCGGTGGCCATTGCAGTTTACCATTAAAGCTCTCTGTAGCTGAGCTAAAGCCACAAATATCTCTTTACTGTATATTGTACCTCTGTGTTTTTAGAGAAGAGAGCAAAAATAACTAATTGGTGTTCTTTTATATTTTCTCTGGGCAAAATACAATGCAAAAACCTTACAACATGACTCTGTTAGTTTTTTCACATTGACACTATTTCCTTTCCACACAAAATGGACAAGGCCACTTTAAATGGGGCGACTGTAGCTGAGTAGTTAGAGCAGTCATCTTCCAATGTGAGAGTTGGGGGTTCGATTCCACCAGCAGTCACATGCTGAAGTGTCCCTGGGGAAGACACTGAACTCATTGCCTCTGATGTGTGTCCCATCGGTGTATGAATGTGATCTAAAGCACTGATTAGTCTCTAGATTCAGATTATGTTTGTGGAGATGTAGTAGAGTGCTGTGTAGATGTGTGTGTTGGAGGTAAATGAGGGCACATATTGTTGTAAAGAGCTTTGAGTATCTGAATTAGACAGAAAGGTGCTGTATAAGTACAGATCATTTACCATAAAAAAAATAAGCTAGATGTTGCTCCCCTCTTATAGTAGTGCTATCAGAGCATGAGAGACTTGGGATGTGGTTACCATGGTGACCCTATGAACATCTGGAAGTAGCTACAGTATACTATTTCTTTGTGAGCTTGTTTCTCTTTACTCTTCTACAGCTTATATGCAGAACGTCGGCCATTTGGCCAGCTTAGAATATTACAAAGGAAGTTTCAAATTCCTGTTGGGCTTTGGAGGAGAAATGAGTTTCAGTCAGCATTTCTTTTCCAGCTTCCTTCAGAACTTTTATGGTTACTTTTGTCCTTT
>JBBPBX010002397.1:0-18258 GCA_038048925.1 Garcialebias charrua | reverse complement strand
AACCATATGTTCACCCTTCACTCCCCAAACCCCCCACCCACCCAGTTAACAAATAAACAAGTCAGGAAGCCATGGCCAGAGGGAAGTCTTGTTTCCCTCTGACTGGCTTTCATCCTCGTGGATTCACACAGCTTCATGCCGACTCTCTCGTCTTGCATACGTTGGTTTGGAGCTGTGATTGTCAGAATCTCTGTGATGTCAGTTTTTGTAAAGTAATTTTAAGTTCATGTGGGCACCAATCTGTGCTTAAATGTATCATAGTTACTAATGCAGAAGTGTTGACAAAGCCCTCATGCCAAGGCTTGAGTTGTTTGTATACAAGTTCAATCGACGTATTGTCTTCTACAAAACATCAGTGGTGCATCAGATCAACAGACCAATTCCACAGCAAAAACATCAATTCTAGTAAAGGCTCAAAATCAAATGTACCATATTTTTTCGCTTATAAGTCATGTTTTTTGCATAATTTACATGTCTTGCGACTTATAGGCCGAAGTGACATATTTATGGATTTTTCCCATATTTATAAACCAATTTTTGGTTGTGATGACAGTTTTCATTCATTCTGATGCCGGCTACCCACCAAACGCGTTTCGAGCAGCGGAAGCAGCCAGTTTACATGCAAAGTCTATGTGGAGGAGCGGCGCGGCGAGGAGCAGCGCGTTTTGAGCAGTTCAAGCAGCGCAGCATGGCGCGGCAGTTCTTTTCCACGCTCGCGGCGCGTCCAAAGCAGCGGCTGCCGGAGTTCAACGAAATGAACTTTGACCTACTTTCGTTGCTCGCCGCGTCGCAGCAACCAATCGGGAGAAACTCTGCTATGTGATGACGCAACGACGACGGGACTTTTTAAACTTAGCCCAACGAGCCTCCATGAAGAAACCAGCCTCCGGTAAGAAACTTGGCATTTTTACAGTTGCTGCTGTTTGCTCGAGCGTACGATCACCCCAAACATAAAAAAAAAAAAACGTTTTAATCTCAACAAAGACTTTCGGAGCTGCATTTCGGCTCGTAGAAAACCCACTCAAGTAGCAACGAGGCTCACGAACAGCTGATTTTATCTGCCCGGTTTACAAAAAACAAAACAAACCCGACCGGAAAAGGACCAAGACGCTCCTCCCACTGCGTGTCTTCAGACGCTTTCGGTGTGAACAGACATCTGTTGACAAGCAGCCAACACCGCGGTTGCGTTTTGATGCGTTTGGTGGGAACCTGGCTTTATTGGGGGAAAAAATTGAACTGTACCATTTTCAGCCACTAGATGCAGCAGAGTAGTAGTAGCAGTATGGCATGCCGTTGTATGTTCTAATAGGTAAACGTGGCTATAATGACAAATTCAAAAAAGTTTGAGACAAAAACAACTGGACTTTATTTATTATACTTTAAACTTTGTTGTTTTCGTCTGAACTTTTTTGAGTTTACCATGTCCTAGATGACTGAGAATCTTCGCCAGCTATTAATGATACAATCAGCCTGCGAAAAACTGCCACCTTCATTCTGCTCATTGCTTGGAGCAACCGTCAAACCAGCAGCACCGCACCGGCGAAATGCAGCTAATTTGACCTTTAAAGTGCATTTATTAAGTAAAGGTTTAACTAAGACACACCTATGCTATAATTTTGAACAAACAAATAATTGTTTTAGGTTACATACAGGACTGTTTGTTACATACAGGACTGTTTGTTACATACAGGACTGTTTGTAACATACAGGACTGTTTGTTGCATCCAGGACTGTTTGGGACTGTTTGTTGCATCCAGGACTGTTTGTTGCATCCAGGACAGTTTGTTGCATCCAGGACTGTTTGTTACATCCAGGACTGTTTGTTGCATCCAGGACTGTTTGTTAGCATCCAGGACTGTTTGTTACATCCAGGACTGTTTGTTACATCCAGGACTGTTTGTTGCATCCAGGACTGTTTGTTACATCCAGGACTGTTTGTTACATCCAGGACTGTTTGTTACATCCAGGACTGTTTGTTACATCCAGGACTGTTTGTTACATCCAGGACTGTTTGTTGCATCCAGGACTGTTTGTTGCATCCAGGACTGTTTGTTACATCCAGGACTGTTTGTTACATCCAGGACTGTTTGTTGCATCCAGGACTGTTTGTTGCATCCAGGACTGTTTGTTACATCCAGGACTGTTTGTTGCATCCAGGACTGTTTGTTGCATCCAGGACTGTTTGTTACATCCAGGACTGTTTGTTACATCCAGGACTTTTTGTTACACCAGGACTGTTTGTTGCATCCAGGACTGTTTGTTGCATCCAGGACTGTTTGTTGCATCCAGGACTGTTTGTTGCATCCAGGACTGTTTGTTGCATCCAGGACTGTTTGTTGCATCCAGGACTGTTTGTTGCATCCAGGACTGTTTGTTACATCCAGGACTGTTTGTTGCATGCAGGACTGTTTGTTACATACTGGACTGTTTGTTACATCCAGGACTTTTTGTTACACCAGGACTGTTTGTTGCATCCAGGACTGTTTGTTGCATCCAGGACTGTTTGTTGCATCCAGGACTGTTTGTTGCATCCTGGACTGTTTGTTGCATCCAGGACTGTTTGTTACATCCAGGACTGTTTGTTGCATCCAGGACTGTTTGTTACATCCAGGACTGTTTGTTACATCCAGGACTGTTTGTTGCATCCTGGACTGTTTGTTACATCCAGGACTGTTTGTTACATCCAGGACTGTTTGTTGCATCCAGGACTGTTTGTTACATCCAGGACTGTTTGTTACATCCAGGACTGTTTGTTACATCCTGGACTGTTTGTTACATCCAGGACTGTTTGTTGCATCCATGACTGTTTGTTACATCCAGGACTGTTTGTTGCATCCAGGACTGTTTGTTACATCCATGACTGTTTGTTGCATCCAGGACTGTTTGTTACATCCAGGACTGTTTGTTACATCCAGGACTGTTTGTTACATCCAGGACTGTTTGTTGCATCCAGGACTGTTTGTTGCATCCAGGACTGTTTGTTACATCCAGGACTGTTTGTTGCATCCAGGACTGTTTGTTGCATCCAGGACTGTTTGTTGCATCCAGGACTGTTTGTTGCATCCAGGACTGTTTGTTGCATCCAGGACTGTTTGTTGCATCCAGGACTGTTTGTTGCATCCAGGACTGTTTGTTGCATCCAGGACTGTTTGTTGCATCCAGGACTGTTTGTTGCATCCAGGACTGTTTGTTGCATCCAGGACTGTTTGTTGCATCCAGGACTGTTTGTTGCATCCAGGACTGTTTGTTGCATCCAGGACTGTTTGTTGCATCCAGGACTGTTTGTTGCATCCAGGACTGTTTGTTACATCCAGGACTGTTTGTTACATCCAGGACTGTTTGTTACATCCAGGACTGTTTGTTACATCCAGGACTGTTTGTTGCATCCAGGACTGTTTGTTGCATCCAGGACTGTTTGTTCATCCAGACTGTTTGTTACATCCAGGACTGTTTGTTACATCCAGGACTGTTTGTTACATCCAGGACTGTTTGTTACATCCAGGACTGTTTGTTACATCCAGGACTGTTTGTTGCATCCAGGACTGTTTGTTACATCCAGGACTGTTTGTTACATCCAGGACTGTTTGTTACATCCAGGACTGTTTGTTACATCCAGGACTGTTTGTTACATCCAGGACTGTTTGTTACATCCAGGACTGTTTGTTGCATCCAGGACTGTTTGTTGCATCCAGGACTGTTTGTTGCATCCAGGACTGTTTGTTACATCCAGGACTGTTTGTTACATCCAGGACTGTTTGTTACATCCAGGACTGTTTGTTGCATCCAGGACTGTTTGTTACATCCAGGACTGTTTGTTGCATCCAGGACTGTTTGTTACATCCAGGACTGTTTGTTACATCCAGGACTGTTTGTTACATCCAGGACTGTTTGTTACATCCAGGACTGTTTGTTGCATCCAGGACTGTTTGTTGCATCCAGGACTGTTTGTTGCATCCAGGACTGTTTGTTACATCCAGGACTGTTTGTTGCATCCAGGACTGTTTGTTGCATCCAGGACTGTTTGTTACATACAGGACTGTTTGTTACATCCAGGACTGTTTGTTGCATCCAGGACTGTTTGTTACATACAGGACTGTTTGTTACATCCAGGACTTGTTGTTACACCAGGACTGTTTGCTGCATCCAGGACAGTTTGCTGCATCCAGGACTGTTTGTTGCATCCAGGACTGTTTGTTGCATCCAGGACAGTTTGTTGCATCCAGGACTGTTTGTTACATCCAGGACTGTTTGTTGCATCCAGGACTGTTTGTTACATACAGGACTGTTTGTTACATACAGGACTGTTTGTTACATACTGGACTGTTTGTTACATCCAGGACTGTTTGTTACATCCAGGACTGTTTGTTGCATTCCAGGACTGTTTGTTACATACAGGACTGTTTGTTACATACAGGACTGTTTGTTACATCCAGGACTGTTTGTTACATCCAGGACTGTTTGTTACATCCAGGACTGTTTGTTACATCCAGGACTGTTTGTTACATCCAGGACTGTTTGTTACATCCAGGACTGTTTGTTGCATACAGGACTGTTTGTTACATCCAGGACTGTTTGTTGCATACAGGACTGTTTGTTACATCCAGGACTGTTTGTTACATCCAGGACTGTTTGTTACATCCAGGACTGTTTGTTACATCCAGGACTGTTTGTTACATCCAGGACTGTTTGTTGCATCCATGACTGTTTGTTACATCCAGGACTGTTTGTTGCATCCATGACTGTTTGTTACATCCATGACTGTTTGTTACATCCAGGACTGTTTGTTACATCCAGGACTGTTTGTTACATCCAGGACTGTTTGTTACATCCAGGACTGTTTGTTGCATCCAGGACTGTTTGTTGCATCCAGGACTGTTTGTTACATCCAGGACTGTTTGTTGCATCCAGGACTGTTTGTTGCATCCAGGACTGTTTGTTGCATCCAGGACTGTTTGTTGCATCCAGGACTGTTTGTTGCATCCAGGACTGTTTGTTACATCCAGGACTGTTTGTTGCATCCAGGACTGTTTGTTACATCCAGGACTGTTTGTTGCATCCAGGACTGTTTGTTGCATCCAGGACTGTTTGTTGCATCCAGGACTGTTTGTTGCATCCAGGACTGTTTGTTGCATCCAGGACTGTTTGTTACATCCAGGACTGTTTGTTACATCCAGGACTGTTTGTTACATCCAGGACTGTTTGTTGCATCCAGGACTGTTTGTTACATCCAGGACTGTTTGTTACATCCAGGACTGTTTGTTACATCCAGGACTGTTTGTTACATCCAGGACTGTTTGTTACATCCAGGACTGTTTGTTACATCCAGGACTGTTTGTTACATCCAGGACTGTTTGTTACATCCAGGACTGTTTGTTACATCCAGGACTGTTTGTTACATCCAGGACTGTTTGTTACATCCAGGACTGTTTGTTACATCCAGGACTGTTTGTTACATCCAGGACTGTTTGTTACATCCAGGACTGTTTGTTACATCCAGGACTGTTTGTTACATCCAGGACTGTTTGTTACATCCAGGACTGTTTGTTACATCCAGGACTGTTTGTTACATCCAGGACTGTTTGTTACATCCAGGACTGTTTGTTACATCCAGGACTGTTTGTTACATCCAGGACTGTTTGTTACATCCAGGACTGTTTGTTACATCCAGGACTGTTTGTTACATCCAGGACTGTTTGTTACATCCAGGACTGTTTGTTGCATCCAGGACTGTTTGTTACATCCAGGACTGTTTGTTACATCCAGGACTGTTTGTTGCATCCAGGACTGTTTGTTACATCCAGGACTGTTTGTTACATCCAGGACTGTTTGTTGCATCCAGGACTGTTTGTTGCATCCAGGACTGTTTGTTACATCCAGGACTGTTTGTTACATCCAGGACTGTTTGTTGCATCCAGGACTGTTTGTTACATACAGGACTGTTTGTTACATCCAGGACTGTTTGTTGCATCCAGGACTGTTTGTTACATCCAGGACTGTTTGTTGCATCCAGGACTGTTTGTTGCATCCAGGACTGTTTGTTACATCCAGGACTGTTTGTTGCATCCAGGACTGTTTGTTGCATCCAGGACTGTTTGTTGCATCCAGGACTGTTTGTTGCATCCAGGACTGTTTGTTGCATCCAGGACAGTTTGTTGCATCCAGGACTGTTTGTTACATCCAGGACTGTTTGTTGCATCCAGGACTGTTTGTTGCATCCAGGACTGTTTGTTACATCCAGGACTGTTTGTTGCATCCAGGACTGTTTGTTACATCCAGGACTGTTTGTTACATCCAGGACTGTTTGTTGCATCCAGGACTGTTTGTTGCATCCAGGACTGTTTGTTGCATCCAGGACTGTTTGTTACATCCAGGACTGTTTGTTGCATCCAGGACTGTTTGTTGCATCCAGGACTGTTTGTTACATCCAGGACTGTTTGTTACATCCAGGACTGTTTGTTGCATCCAGGACTGTTTGTTGCATCCAGGACTGTTTGTTACATACAGGACTGTTTGTTACATCCAGGACTGTTTGTTGCATCCAGGACTGTTTGTTACATACAGGACTGTTTGTTACATCCAGGACTTGTTGTTACACCAGGACTGTTTGCTGCATCCAGGACAGTTTGCTGCATCCAGGACTGTTTGTTGCATCCAGGACTGTTTGTTGCATCCAGGACTGTTTGTTGCATCCAGGACTGTTTGTTACATCCAGGACTGTTTGTTGCATCCAGGACTGTTTGTTACATCCAGGACTGTTTGTTACATCCAGGACTGTTTGTTACATCCAGGACTGTTTGTTACATCCAGGACTGTTTGTTACATCCAGGACTGTTTGTTACATCCAGGACTGTTTGTTACATCCAGGACTGTTTGTTACATCCAGGACTGTTTGTTACATCCAGGACTGTTTGTTACATCCAGGACTGTTTGTTACATCCAGGACTGTTTGTTACATCCAGGACTGTTTGTTACATCCAGGACTGTTTGTTACATCCAGGACTGTTTGTTGCATCCAGGACTGTTTGTTACATCCAGGACTGTTTGTTGCATCCAGGACTGTTTGTTACATCCAGGACTGTTTGTTGCATCCAGGACTGTTTGTTGCATCCAGGACTGTTTGTTGCATCCAGGACTGTTTGTTGCATCCAGGACTGTTTGTTGCATCCAGGACTGTTTGTTACATCCAGGACTGTTTGTTGCATCCAGGACTGTTTGTTGCATCCAGGACTGTTTGTTACATCCAGGACTGTTTGTTACATCCAGGACTGTTTGTTGCATCCAGGACTGTTTGTTACATCCAGGACTGTTTGTTGCATCCAGGACTGTTTGTTGCATCCAGGACTGTTTGTTGCATCCAGGACTGTTTGTTACATCCAGGACAGTTTGTTGCATCCAGGACTGTTTGTTGCATCCAGGACTGTTTGTTGCATCCAGGACTGTTTGTTACATCCAGGACTGTTTGTTGCATCCAGGACTGTTTGTTACATCCAGGACTGTTTGTTACATCCAGGACTGTTTGTTGCATCCAGGACTGTTTGTTACATCCAGGACTGTTTGTTGCATCCAGGACTGTTTGTTGCATCCAGGACTGTTTGTTACATCCAGGACTGTTTGTTACATCCAGGACTGTTTGTTACATCCAGGACTGTTTGTTACATCCAGGACTGTTTGTTGCATCCAGGACTGTTTGTTACATCCAGGACTGTTTGTTGCATCCAGGACTGTTTGTTACATCCAGGACTGTTTGTTACATCCAGGACTGTTTGTTACATCCAGGACTGTTTGTTACATCCAGGACTGTTTGTTGCATCCAGGACTGTTTGTTGCATCCAGGACTGTTTGTTACATCCAGGACTGTTTGTTACATCCAGGACTGTTTGTTGCATCCAGGACTGTTTGTTGCATCCAGGACTGTTTGTTACATACAGGACTGTTTGTTACATCCAGGACTGTTTGTTGCATCCAGGACTGTTTGTTACATACAGGACTGTTTGTTACATCCAGGACTTGTTGTTACACCAGGACTGTTTGCTGCATCCAGGACAGTTTGCTGCATCCAGGACTGTTTGTTGCATCCAGGACTGTTTGTTGCATCCAGGACAGTTTGTTGCATCCAGGACTGTTTGTTACATCCAGGACTGTTTGTTGCATCCAGGACTGTTTGTTACATACAGGACTGTTTGTTACATGCAGGACTGTTTGTTACATACTGCACTGTTTGTTACATCCAGGACTGTTTGTTACATCCAGGACTGTTTGTTGCATTCCAGGACTGTTTGTTACATACAGGACTGTTTGTTACATACAGGACTGTTTGTTACATACTGGACTGTTTGTTACATCCAGGACTGTTTGTTACATCCAGGACTGTTTGTTACATCCAGGACTGTTTGTTACATCCAGGACTGTTTGTTACATCCAGGACTGTTTGTTGCATACAGGACTGTTTGTTACATCCAGGACTGTTTGTTGCATACAGGACTGTTTGTTACATCCAGGACTGTTTGTTACATCCAGGACTGTTTGTTACATCCAGGACTGTTTGTTACATCCAGGACTGTTTGTTACATCCAGGACTGTTTGTTGCATCCATGACTGTTTGTTACATCCAGGACTGTTTGTTGCATCCATGACTGTTTGTTACATCCATGACTGTTTGTTACATCCAGGACTGTTTGTTACATCCAGGACTGTTTGTTACATCCAGGACTGTTTGTTACATCCAGGACTGTTTGTTACATCCAGGACTGTTTGTTACATCCAGGACTGTTTGTTACATCCAGGACTGTTTGTTGCATCCAGGACTGTTTGTTGCATCCAGGACTGTTTGTTGCATCCAGGACTGTTTGTTGCATCCAGGACTGTTTGTTGCATCCAGGACTGTTTGTTACATCCAGGACTGTTTGTTGCATCCAGGACTGTTTGTTACATCCAGGACTGTTTGTTGCATCCAGGACTGTTTGTTGCATCCAGGACTGTTTGTTGCATCCAGGACTGTTTGTTGCATCCAGGACTGTTTGTTGCATCCAGGACTGTTTGTTACATCCAGGACTGTTTGTTACATCCAGGACTGTTTGTTACATCCAGGACTGTTTGTTACATCCAGGACTGTTTGTTACATCCAGGACTGTTTGTTACATCCAGGACTGTTTGTTACATCCAGGACTGTTTGTTGCATCCAGGACTGTTTGTTACATCCAGGACTGTTTGTTACATCCAGGACTGTTTGTTACATCCAGGACTGTTTGTTACATCCAGGACTGTTTGTTACATCCAGGACTGTTTGTTACATCCAGGACTGTTTGTTACATCCAGGACTGTTTGTTACATCCAGGACTGTTTGTTACATCCAGGACTGTTTGTTACATCCAGGACTGTTTGTTACATCCAGGACTGTTTGTTACATCCAGGACTGTTTGTTACATCCAGGACTGTTTGTTACATCCAGGACTGTTTGTTACATCCAGGACTGTTTGTTGCATCCAGGACTGTTTGTTACATCCAGGACTGTTTGTTACATCCAGGACTGTTTGTTACATCCAGGACTGTTTGTTACATCCAGGACTGTTTGTTGCATCCAGGACTGTTTGTTACATCCAGGACTGTTTGTTACATCCAGGACTGTTTGTTGCATCCAGGACTGTTTGTTGCATCCAGGACTGTTTGTTACATCCAGGACTGTTTGTTACATCCAGGACTGTTTGTTGCATCCAGGACTGTTTGTTACATCCAGGACTGTTTGTTACATCCAGGACTGTTTGTTGCATCCAGGACTGTTTGTTACATCCAGGACTGTTTGTTGCATCCAGGACTGTTTGTTACATCCAGGACTGTTTGTTACATCCAGGACTGTTTGTTGCATCCAGGACTGTTTGTTGCATCCAGGACAGTTTGTTGCATCCAGGACTGTTTGTTGCATCCAGGACTGTTTGTTGCATCCAGGACAGTTTGTTGCATCCAGGACTGTTTGTTACATCCAGGACTGTTTGTTGCATCCAGGACTGTTTGTTACATCCAGGACTGTTTGTTGCATCCAGGACTGTTTGTTGCATCCAGGACTGTTTGTTGCATCCAGGACTGTTTGTTGCATCCAGGACTGTTTGTTGCATCCAGGACTGTTTGTTGCATCCAGGACTGTTTGTTGCATCCAGGACTGTTTGTTGCATCCAGGACTGTTTGTTACATCCAGGACTGTTTGTTGCATCCAGGACAGTTTGTTGCATCCAGGACTGTTTGTTGCATCCAGGACTGTTTGTTGCATCCAGGACTGTTTGTTGCATCCAGGACTGTTTGTTACATCCAGGACTGTTTGTTGCATCCAGGACTGTTTGTTGCATCCAGGACTGTTTGTTGCATCCAGGACTGTTTGTTGCATCCAGGACTGTTTGTTGCATCCAGGACTGTTTGTTGCATCCAGGACTGTTTGTTACATCCAGGACTGTTTGTTACATCCAGGACTGTTTGTTGCATCCAGGACTGTTTGTTGCATCCAGGACTGTTTGTTACATCCAGGACTGTTTGTTGCATCCAGGACTGTTTGTTGCATCCAGGACTGTTTGTTACATACAGGACTGTTTGTTACATCCAGGACTGTTTGTTGCATCCAGGACTGTTTGTTACATACAGGACTGTTTGTTACATCCAGGACTTGTTGTTACACCAGGACTGTTTGCTGCATCCAGGACAGTTTGCTGCATCCAGGACTGTTTGTTGCATCCAGGACTGTTTGTTGCATCCAGGACAGTTTGTTGCATCCAGGACTGTTTGTTGCATCCAGGACTGTTTGTTGCATCCAGGACTGTTTGTTGCATCCAGGACTGTTTGTTGCATCCAGGACTGTTTGTTACATCCAGGACTGTTTGTTGCATCCAGGACTGTTTGTTGCATCCAGGACTGTTTGTTGCATCCAGGACAGTTTGTTGCATCCAGGACTGTTTGTTGCATCCAGGACTGTTTGTTACATCCAGGACTGTTTGTTACATCCAGGACTGTTTGTTACATCCAGGACTGTTTGTTGCATCCAGGACTGTTTGTTACATCCAGGACTGTTTGTTACATCCAGGACTGTTTGTTACATACAGGACTGTTTGTTACATCCAGGACAGTTTGTTGCATCCAGGACTGTTTGTTGCATCCAGGACAGTTTGTTGCATCCAGGACTGTTTGTTGCATCCAGGACTGTTTGTTACATCCAGGACAGTTTGTTGCATCCAGGACTGTTTGTTGCATCCAGGACTGTTTGTTGCATCCAGGACTGTTTGTTACATCCAGGACTGTTTGTTGCATCCAGGACTGTTTGTTGCATCCAGGACTGTTTGTTACATCCAGGACTGTTTGTTACATCCAGGACTGTTTGTTGCATCCAGGACTGTTTGTTGCATCCAGGACTGTTTGTTACATACAGGACTGTTTGTTACATCCAGGACTGTTTGTTGCATCCAGGACTGTTTGTTACATACAGGACTGTTTGTTACATCCAGGACTTGTTGTTACACCAGGACTGTTTGCTGCATCCAGGACAGTTTGCTGCATCCAGGACTGTTTGTTGCATCCAGGACTGTTTGTTGCATCCAGGACAGTTTGTTGCATCCAGGACTGTTTGTTACATCCAGGACTGTTTGTTGCATCCAGGACTGTTTGTTACATACAGGACTGTTTGTTACATACAGGACTGTTTGTTACATCCAGGACTGTTTGTTACATCCAGGACTGTTTGTTACATCCAGGACTGTTTGTTACATCCAGGACTGTTTGTTACATCCAGGACTGTTTGTTACATCCAGGACTGTTTGTTACATCCAGGACTGTTTGTTACATCCAGGACTGTTTGTTACATCCAGGACTGTTTGTTACATCCAGGACTGTTTGTTACATCCAGGACTGTTTGTTACATCCAGGACTGTTTGTTACATCCAGGACTGTTTGTTACATCCAGGACTGTTTGTTACATCCAGGACTGTTTGTTACATCCAGGACTGTTTGTTACATCCAGGACTGTTTGTTACATCCAGGACTGTTTGTTACATCCATGACTGTTTGTTACATCCAGGACTGTTTGTTACATCCATGACTGTTTGTTACATCCATGACTGTTTGTTACATCCAGGACTGTTTGTTACATCCAGGACTGTTTGTTACATCCAGGACTGTTTGTTACATCCAGGACTGTTTGTTGCATCCAGGACTGTTTGTTGCATCCAGGACTGTTTGTTACATCCAGGACTGTTTGTTGCATCCAGGACTGTTTGTTGCATCCAGGACTGTTTGTTGCATCCAGGACTGTTTGTTGCATCCAGGACTGTTTGTTGCATCCAGGACTGTTTGTTACATCCAGGACTGTTTGTTGCATCCAGGACTGTTTGTTACATCCAGGACTGTTTGTTGCATCCAGGACTGTTTGTTGCATCCAGGACTGTTTGTTGCATCCAGGACTGTTTGTTGCATCCAGGACTGTTTGTTGCATCCAGGACTGTTTGTTACATCCAGGACTGTTTGTTGCATCCAGGACTGTTTGTTACATCCAGGACTGTTTGTTACATCCAGGACTGTTTGTTGCATCCAGGACTGTTTGTTGCATCCAGGACTGTTTGTTACATCCAGGACTGTTTGTTGCATCCAGGACTGTTTGTTGCATCCAGGACTGTTTGTTGCATCCAGGACTGTTTGTTGCATCCAGGACTGTTTGTTGCATCCAGGACTGTTTGTTGCATCCAGGACTGTTTGTTACATCCAGGACTGTTTGTTACATCCAGGACTGTTTGTTGCATCCAGGACTGTTTGTTGCATCCAGGACTGTTTGTTACATCCAGGACTGTTTGTTAGCATCCAGGACTGTTTGTTGCATCCAGGACTGTTTGTTACATACAGGACTGTTTGTTACATCCAGGACTGTTTGTTGCATCCAGGACTGTTTGTTACATACAGGACTGTTTGTTACATCCAGGACTGTTTGTTGCATCCAGGACTGTTTGTTGCATCCAGGACAGTTTGTGCATCCAGGACTGTTTGTTGCATCCAGGACTGTTTGTTACATCCAGGACTGTTTGTTGCATCCAGGACTGTTTGTTGCATCCAGGACTGTTTGTTGCATCCAGGACTGTTTGTTACATCCAGGACTGTTTGTTGCATCCAGGACTGTTTGTTGCATCCAGGACTGTTTGTTGCATCCAGGACTGTTTGTTGCATCCAGGACTGTTTGTTGCATCCAGGACTGTTTGTTGCATCCAGGACTGTTTGTTGCATCCAGGACTGTTTGTTGCATCCAGGACTGTTTGTTGCATCCAGGACTGTTTGTTGCATCCAGGACTGTTTGTTGCATCCAGGACTGTTTGTTGCATCCAGGACTGTTTGTTGCATCCAGGACTGTTTGTTGCATCCAGGACTGTTTGTTGCATCCAGGACTGTTTGTTAATCCAGGACTGTTTGTTGCATCCAGGACTGTTTGTTGCATCCAGGACTGTTTGTTACATCCAGGACTGTTTGTTACATCCAGGACTGTTTGTTGCATCCAGGACTGTTTGTTACATCCAGGACTGTTTGTTACATCCAGGACTTTTTGTTACACCAGGACTGTTTGTGCATCCAGGACAGTTTGTTGCATCCAGGACTGTTTGTTGCATCCAGGACTGTTTGTTGCATCCAGGACTGTTTGTTGCATCCAGGACTGTTTGTTGCATCCAGGACTGTTTGTTGCATCCAGGACTGTTTGTTGCATCCAGGACTGTTTGTTGCATCCAGGACTGTTTGTTGCATCCTGGACTGTTTGTTACATCCAGGACTGTTTGTTGCATCCAGGACTGTTTGTTGCATCCAGGACTGTTTGTTGCATCCAGGACTGTTTGTTGCATCCAGGACTGTTTGTTGCATCCAGGACTGTTTGTTACATCCAGGACTGTTTGTTACATCCAGGACTGTTTGTTACATCCAGGACTGTTTGTTGCATCCAGGACTGTTTGTTGCATCCAGGACTGTTTGTTACATCCAGGACTGTTTGTTGCATCCAGGACTGTTTGTTACATCCAGGACTGTTTGTTACATCCAGGACTGTTTGTTGCATCCAGGACTGTTTGTTGCATCCAGGACTGTTTGTTACATCCAGGACTGTTTGTTGCATCCATGACTGTTTGTTGCATCCAGGACTGTTTGTTGCATCCATGACTGTTTGTTACATCCATGACTGTTTGTTGCATCCAGGACTGTTTGTTGCATCCAGGACTGTTTGTTACATCCAGGACTGTTTGTTACATCCAGGACTGTTTGTTGCATCCAGGACTGTTTGTTGCATCCAGGACTGTTTGTTACATCCAGGACTTTTTGTTGCACCAGGACTGTTTGTTGCATCCAGGACTGTTTGTTGCATCCAGGACTGTTTGTTGCATCCAGGACTGTTTGTTGCATCCAGGACTGTTTGTTGCATCCAGGACTGTTTGTTACATCCAGGACTGTTTGTTGCATCCAGGACTGTTTGTTGCATCCAGGACTGTTTGTTGCATCCAGGACTGTTTGTTGCATCCAGGACTGTTTGTTGCATCCAGGACTGTTTGTTACATCCAGGACTGTTTGTTACATCCAGGACTGTTTGTTACATCCAGGACTGTTTGTTACATCCAGGACTGTTTGTTACATCCAGGACTGTTTGTTACATCCAGGACTGTTTGTTACATCCAGGACTGTTTGTTACATCCAGGACTGTTTGTTGCATCCAGGACTGTTTGTTGCATCCAGGACTGTTTGTTACATCCAGGACTGTTTGTTACATCCAGGACTGTTTGTTACATCCAGGACTGTTTGTTACATCCAGGACTGTTTGTTACATCCAGGACTGTTTGTTACATCCAGGACTGTTTGTTACATCCAGGACTGTTTGTTACATCCAGGACTGTTTGTTACATCCAGGACTGTTTGTTACATCCAGGACTGTTTGTTACATCCAGGACTGTTTGTTGCATCCAGGACTGTTTGTTGCATCCAGGACTGTTTGTTACATCCAGGACTGTTTGTTACATCCAGGACTGTTTGTTACATCCAGGACTGTTTGTTGCATCCAGGACTGTTTGTTACATCCAGGACTGTTTGTTGCATCCAGGACTGTTTGTTACATCCAGGACTGTTTGTTACATCCAGGACTGTTTGTTGCATCCAGGACTGTTTGTTACATCCAGGACTGTTTGTTGCATCCAGGACTGTTTGTTACATCCAGGACTGTTTGTTACATCCAGGACTGTTTGTTACATCCAGGACTGTTTGTTGCATCCAGGACTGTTTGTTACATCAGGACTGTTTGTTACATCCAGGACTGTTTGTTGCATCCAGGACTGTTTGTTACATACAGGACTGTTTGTTACATCCAGGACTTGTTGTTACACCAGGACTGTTTGCTGCATCCAGGACAGTTTGCTGCATCCAGGACTGTTTGTTGCATCCAGGACTGTTTGTTGCATCCAGGACAGTTTGTTGCATCCAGGACTGTTTGTTACATCCAGGACTGTTTGTTGCATCCAGGACTGTTTGTTACATACAGGACTGTTTGTTACATACAGGACTGTTTGTTACATACTGGACTGTTTGTTACATCCAGGACTGTTTGTTACATCCAGGACTGTTTGTTGCATCCAGGACTGTTTGTTACATCCAGGACTGTTTGTTGCATCCAGGACTGTTTGTTGCATCCAGGACTGTTTGTTACATCCAGGACTGTTTGTTACATCCAGGACTGTTTGTTACATCCAGGACTGTTTGTTGCATCCAGGACTGTTTGTTACATCCAGGACTGTTTGTTGCATCCAGGACTGTTTGTTACATCCAGGACTGTTTGTTGCATCCAGGACTGTTTGTTACATCCAGGACTGTTTGTTACATCCAGGACTGTTTGTTACATCCAGGACTGTTTGTTACATCCAGGACTGTTTGTTACATCCAGGACTGTTTGTTGCATCCATGACTGTTTGTTACATCCAGGACTGTTTGTTGCATCCAGGACTGTTTGTTACATCCATGACTGTTTGTTACATCCAGGACTGTTTGTTACATCCAGGACTGTTTGTTACATCCAGGACTGTTTGTTACATCCAGGACTGTTTGTTGCATCCAGGACTGTTTGTTACATCCAGGACTGTTTGTTACATCCAGGACTGTTTGTTGCATCCAGGACTGTTTGTTGCATCCAGGACTGTTTGTTGCATCCAGGACTGTTTGTTGCATCCAGGACTGTTTGTTGCATCCAGGACTGTTTGTTACATCCAGGACTGTTTGTTGCATCCAGGACTGTTTGTTACATCCAGGACTGTTTGTTGCATCCAGGACTGTTTGTTGCATCCAGGACTGTTTGTTGCATCCAGGACTGTTTGTTGCATCCAGGACTGTTTGTTGCATCCAGGACTGTTTGTTACATCCAGGACTGTTTGTTACATCCAGGACTGTTTGTTGCATCCAGGACTGTTTGTTACATCCAGGACTGTTTGTTACATCCAGGACTGTTTGTTGCATCCAGGACTGTTTGTTGCATCCAGGACTGTTTGTTACATCCAGGACTGTTTGTTACATCCAGGACTGTTTGTTACATCCAGGACTGTTTGTTACATCCAGGACTGTTTGTTACATCCAGGACTGTTTGTTACATCCAGGACTGTTTGTTACATCCAGGACTGTTTGTTACATCCAGGACTGTTTGTTACATCCAGGACTGTTTGTTACATCCAGGACTGTTTGTTACATCCAGGACTGTTTGTTACATCCAGGACTGTTTGTTACATCCAGGACTGTTTGTTACATCCAGGACTGTTTGTTACATCCAGGACTGTTTGTTACATCCAGGACTGTTTGTTACATCCAGGACTGTTTGTTACATCCAGGACTGTTTGTTACATCCAGGACTGTTTGTTGCATCCAGGACTGTTTGTTACATCCAGGACTGTTTGTTACATCCAGGACTGTTTGTTGCATCCAGGACTGTTTGTTACATCCAGGACTGTTTGTTGCATCCAGGACTGTTTGTTACATCCAGGACTGTTTGTTACATCCAGGACTGTTTGTTGCATCCAGGACTGTTTGTTGCATCCAGGACTGTTTGTTACATACAGGACTGTTTGTTACATCCAGGACTGTTTGTTGCATCCAGGACTGTTTGTTACATCCAGGACTGTTTGTTACATCCAGGACTGTTTGTTGCATCCAGGACTGTTTGTTACATCCAGGACTGTTTGTTGCATCCAGGACTGTTTGTTGCATCCAGGACTGTTTGTTGCATCCAGGACTGTTTGTTGCATCCAGGACAGTTTGTTGCATCCAGGACTGTTTGTTGCATCCAGGACTGTTTGTTGCATCCAGGACTGTTTGTTGCATCCAGGACTGTTTGTTACATCCAGGACTGTTTGTTGCATCCAGGACTGTTTGTTACATCCAGGACTGTTTGTTGCATCCAGGACTGTTTGTTGCATCCAGGACTGTTTGTTGCATCCAGGACTGTTTGTTGCATCCAGGACTGTTTGTTGCATCCAGGACTGTTTGTTACATCCAGGACTGTTTGTTGCATCCAGGACTGTTTGTTGCATCCAGGACTGTTTGTTACATCCAGGACTGTTTGTTACATCCAGGACTGTTTGTTGCAGCATCCAGGACTGTTTGTTACATCCAGGACTGTTTGTTGCATCCAGGACTGTTTGTTACATCCAGGACTGTTTGTTACATCCAGGACTTGTTGTTACACCAGGACTGTTTGCTGCATCCAGGACAGTTTGCTGCATCCAGGACTGTTTGTTGCATCCAGGACTGTTTGTTGCATCCAGGACAGTTTGTTGCATCCAGGACTGTTTGTTGCATCCAGGACTGTTTGTTACATCCAGGACTGTTTGTTACATCCAGGACTGTTTGTTACATCCAGGACTGTTTGTTACATCCAGGACTGTTTGTTACATCCAGGACTGTTTGTTGCATCCAGGACTGTTTGTTACATCCAGGACTGTTTGTTACATCCAGGACTGTTTGTTACATCCAGGACTGTTTGTTACATCCAGGACTGTTTGTTACATCCAGGACTGTTTGTTACATCCAGGACTGTTTGTTACATCCAGGACTGTTTGTTGCATCCAGGACTGTTTGTTACATCCAGGACTGTTTGTTACATACAGGACTGTTTGTTACATCCAGGACTGTTTGTTGCATCCAGGACTGTTTGTTGCATCCAGGACTGTTTGTTGCATCCAGGACTGTTTGTTGCATCCAGGACTGTTTGTTGCATCCAGGACTGTTTGTTACATCCAG
>JBBPBX010002396.1:74371-91156 GCA_038048925.1 Garcialebias charrua | reverse complement strand
GTTAAAGCAGCAGAGCACAAGCTAAAAGCAGTAGAACACAAGCTAACAACATCAGAACATGAGCTTAAAGTAGTAACACAAGTTAAAAGCAGTAGAACACAATCTAATGCAGCAGAACACGAGCTAAAAGCATTAGAACACAAGCTAAAATAATCAGAATACAAGCTAAATTCAACACAGCACAAGCTGAAAGCTTTAGAATACGAGCTAAAAGCATCAGAATACAAGCTAAATTCAACACAACACAAGCTAAAATCATTAGAATACGAGCTAAAAGCATCAGAATACAAGCTAAATTCAACACAACACGAGCTGAAAGCTTTAGAATACAAGCTAAAAGCATCAGAATAGAAGCTAAATTCAACACATCACGAGCTGAATTAGAACACAAGCTAAAAGCATCAGAATACAAGCTAAATTCAACACAACACGAGCTGAAAGCATCAGAACACAAGCTAAAAGCATCAGAATACAAGCTAAATTCAACATAACATGAGCTAAAAGCATTAGAGCACAAGTTAATGCAGCAGAACACAAGCTAAAATCATCAGAATACAAGCTAAATTCAACACAACACGAGTTAAAAGCTTTAGAATATGAGCTAAAAGCATCAGAATACAAGCTAAATTCAACACAACACGAGCTGAAAGCATTAGAACACGAGCTAAAAGCATCAGAATACAAGCTAACCAACACAACACGAGCTGAAATCATTAAAACACAAGCTAAAAGCAGCAGAACACAAGCTAAAATCATCAAAATACAAGCTAAATTCAACACAACACGAGCTGCAAGCATTAGAACACGAGCTAAAAGCATCAGAATACAAGCTAACTTCAACACAACACAAGCTGAATTCATTAGAACACAAGCTAAATGCAGCAGAACACGAGCTAAAAGCATCAGAATACAAGCTAAATTCAACACGAGCTAAAAGCATTAGAACACAAGCTAATGCAGCAGAACACGAGCTAAAAGCAGCAGAACAAGCTAAAAGAAGCAGAATGCAAGCTAAAAATGAAAAACAAGATAACATTAGCTACTGTAACTAAGAAAAGCAAAACAATAGTTAAAATGAACAAAATAAGTGGTAAAATTACTAAAACAGATGTTAAATAATTTAAACTGCAGTTAAAATTAGAAAGAGAAGCTATCTGAATGTAGCGTTTGAAGACTAACATATTTTTTTGATAAATAAGATGACAATGTTTTTGGATGACACAAATTAAACTTTTCTTGTGTTTTGGTGTCGTTCACAGATACCTCCGACCCTCCATGCTGCAGCACCTGCTCCGGAGGCTGGTGTTCGATGTTCCCATCCTCAACGAGTACGCAAAGATGCCTCTTAAGGTTCGTGACATTGATCTGATCCAAGCAGCTGCACAGCTCATTAAATCTGATCAAATCTGGTTAAAAACTGTTGGATGCTTTGTAAAAACCCGAGCGTTACATGAGAAGTATTGTCATCGAGGACCTCTTCTCTCTTTGTGCTCCAGCTGCTGACCAATCACTACGAGCGCTGCTGGAAGTACTACTGCTTGCCCAACGGATGGGCGAACTTCGGAGTGACCTCCGAGGAGGAGCTGCATCTTTCCCGGAAACTCTTCTGGGGAATCTTTGAGTCGTTGGCGCACAAGGTGAGCGAGGACTTCCACCTCGGTTGGTTCAGTGTCACCTGGCTTTTGTGAAGGAGCCATCAGGAAGAAGCGACCAAACGTTGAACGTTCGTAGAACGAAGACGTTTTCCGTGAGAGTTGCTGCAGGACGAACTACATGAAAACAGGCGAGAGACGGCCAGTTCACGCCCCTGACAAGAAACCGTTTCAAACAGGAAGTGGGTCAGTTTGGAGATATAAGAGAAAGAAGAAAATGTGGAAAACTTCATCTTCATTGTCCCGTTCCAGGGTGACTCAGTCTGGTTTCAGCTTCTTAGCAGCTTTAATCAACAATCATTCAACAACAAACATCCACACTGCATTTTCACAGGAAATGACATTTCTCTGGTTTATAATTCTGCTTGTACATAAAGTTTAATAAAAAACAGGCCTAAAGCACCAAAAGACTAAAACTGGACGACCACCTTGAAGACCAGAAAAATAGCTATGAATATTTTTGGACCTGAGTAGGGATGGGGCCAATCCGATCCATTATTGGTATCCAATACCAGCATAATTTAAGTATCGGATATCGGATCCAACCTGCCGATATTTCCGATCCAGCTTCAAAGAGCACTTGTGATCCATCACATTGTGTGATTGCCATCTTAACATTGTGTGAGTTAAACCCAATGAAGACACTCTTGAGCCTTAAAACAGGAAACTCACCAACTTTAACAGTACACAAGAGGCAAGTCTATACCACACACATGTCCTTCTTACTCATGGTGCAGCTGGTAAAACTAAAAAAAAACACTAAGCATGATGGGAAAGACAACACAGCCACTCCCCTTAACCACTAAGAGAGTGGATTTTGTTGTCTTTCCCATAATGCTTAGCGTTTTTTTTAGTTTTCCAGCTGCACCATGTGTAAGAAGGACATGTGTGTGGTATAGACCTGCCTCTTGTGTGTTGTTAAAGTTTGTGAGTTTCCTGTTTTAAGGCTCCAGAGTGTCTTCATTGGGTTTATCTCACACAACGTTAAAATGAATAGTCTCAGTACAAAAATTCCTTTAAACAGATTCACATACCTGAACAGTATCGGATCGGAAAAGTATCGGTATCGGCAGATACTCAGTTTTTAAGTATCGGATCGGAAGTTAGAAATGTGGATCGGTGCATCCCTAGACCTGAGTTTACGCACGCACGTTAGTAACAGTAAAATGGCCGAGTCGACCCGAGTCCTGTCCACGGGAAAGGGTCAGACCAGGGCAGGGACAAGGAACGTACTCCTCTGAGCCATAAATACAGAAACACATGCTTACCAACCATTAGACAGGTAGATGAGACACACCTGGAGAAACAGGCAGAGCTTGAAGGAATGCCTATCACCCGCTGCCTCGCATGGCAAAGTTTTCGTCAGTCCCATACAATCTGTTAGTCAAATAAAGTGTCGGGATGACTCTCAGGTTCTTCCACTCAAACTTCTAATCTGAAAACTTACAGTTGTAGTTGGCTAAGGTTGATTTTCCGTGGCAGCCATCTTGAATCAGGTTGACTCCATGAACGAATTAGCTGTAGATGTACATCAAATGATCACTTTTGGTTTACTTAAAGCCATCCACTGGTTCATAAAATATTTTGCTAACATACAGAGATACCTCTGTATGTTATAACTCATACTATTAAAACTGGGCCATAAAATTAAAGCTTTTTAATCATTTGGCTTCTCTGCCGTTGATTTACAGAAATTTGATGCCGAGCTTTTTAAGATTGCCATGCCGTGCCTGTGCGCCATCGCCGGCGCCATCCCTCCCGACTACGTGGACGCCAGCTACTCCTCTCACACAGAGAAGAAGGCCTCTGTGGACGCCGAGGGCAACTTTGATCCAAAACCTGTTGAGACCACCAAGTAAGAGCTGAGGGCGACCCGGACAGTGGTTCAGTTCGTCTCACTTGAATTCACTGAGCAGATGAATTCAAACTCACATTTTAAGATTTATGTCTATTGAACGTACTGTACGTTATTTGCTAATTTTCCAAAGTTAAATAAACGTTAAAAAGGCTCACAAGCTAAAGTTTGGCTGTAAAATCCAGAGACTGAATGAATTCTCTCGTAGCACCATCATACCGGAGAGGCTGGACGCTTTTATCAACAAATACGCAGAACACACCCACGATAAATGGGCTTTTGAGAAGGTCAGGAATCAATAAACAAATTCTTTATTAGATATAAATAAAGTTTTGTCATTTTTGAAAACGTTCTCTGTATTGTAAATTACATTTCAGATTCAGAACAACTGGACTTACGGAGAGGTGTTGGATGAGAACGCCAAGACCCACCCGATGTTACGCCCATACAAAACCTTCTCCGAGAAGGTGAGGGCCTTTCACTCTGAGCGTGACAGCTGACGCAGAACGGTAAAACTGTATTTAGCCCTAATTTCTCTGTGTGGGTCCAAGGACAAAGAAATCTACCGCTGGCCCATTAAAGAGTCCATCAAGGCCATGCTGGCGGGGGAGTGGACACTGGAGAAAGCCCGGGAGGGAGAGGGGGAGGTCGAGAAGAAGGCATCCACGCGCAAGATCTCCCAAACTGCTCAGGTGCATCAGAGAACGTATCCCAGTTTGAACAAAATAAATGCTCTTGTAGTTGTGATCAAGTGAAAACGCAAAGTGGTGTTTTTATAGAAAACTAAGTAGATTCTCATATCAACCCCATTTTGTTTATTTTTGTTCTTCAGGCCACCTACGACCCCAGTCATGGCTACAACCCTCAGCCTATAGACATCTCAGGGATGGCATTATCCAGAGAACTGCAGGTATGCGTGCTTTTGTTCACCCCGCCTTCAGGCTGGATTGTGACGCTGCTTCACTTCCTACGACCTTTCAAAGTGGAGGTTCTTGGAAATGCCTGGCATTAGCGTGAAACTGCGCTGTGGAGTGCAGATGAACAACAGTAACAATGGGGGGTAGCAGAGTGCTGTTTGTGCTGATCACCCTTTATAATGTGTAGAACCAACACAACTTCATCTTCGGTCCAAACGAAGGTTCACCATTTTGGATCTTTGGTTTTCATGCTCCAGACTACAAACTGACAGCGCCATGTAGTGACCCGGCAGAGAAACTTCTGGGGATCCAACAACCATTTATCCATTTAAATGTGCAACGTTTCCCTCAATCAACATCGTAAAAATGCAAACGTTTGGCGTTTCACAGTTTAAACATGGCCAGAGACCTGGATTTTAAAAAAGCTTCATAGAAAACAGCTGTTGTTGTCGTGCACAGCTGATCGGTTTCACTCAAAAACAGCGTCATGTAAACGGTGCCTCAGATTGTGTTCTTTGTGCCGGTCCGCTGTGGTGAAAAAGGAACTGGTCCGCAAGCGACACTGGAGAAACCATGTCTCTCAGCAGGACTGTGAACGCTTTGGGGTCCTCCCAGGTAGTCCAAGGACTTCCAGGACATCCTTGTAAAAGAGATTGATGATTTCAATGGATTTGAGATGGTCTAATAAAATGAGTTTCCTCCACAGGGCAGCTGGGCTCTTCCTTAGCCATAGGGTGAGAAGTTCAGTTTATAATAATAATAATGAATTTAATTTTTAACGCACTTTTCATTAATAAAAATCTCAAAGTGCTAGTTTATCCAGGAGAGTAGTAGTTGCTGCACCTCCACATCAAGAGGAGCCAGTTGAGGTGGTTCAGACATTTGGTAAGGACTAGGAGGAGACCCCAGGTATAACCTGTCACTGTCTCAGTTGGCCTGGGAACACCTTGGAGTCCTTCCAGAAGAGGTGGCTGTGGAAGGAGATGTCTGGACATACTCAGCATGTGAGCGTGAAGAGGTCACCAATGTGAGCCAGTCCCATCATGGATTCTCTCCCACCAGGACCCAAGACCTTGATAAACTAGCAATAAGAGAATAAATCATGAACTTTCTATGGAAGTTTTTGCATGCTCAGAACCATTGTGTACCTCCAGTACCTCCGTCACATGTAACATAGAGCCCTCTGAGTTCTTATCTAAAGACCTCACCAAGAGCCTGCTAAGACCGTTCACGTTCTGGTTGAGTTCTTCATCATAGCAGGGTCACCGTCCGGCGTGAAGTGGGCTTTAGAATCTGACGACACAGATCTCAAATCCAGTCTGGAAATCTTTAGAAGATCCGTTCAGGTGAACGTTCTTTCCTTCTCTGTCTGCAGTCCATGGCTGAGCAGCTGGCAGAGAACTACCACAACACCTGGGGCAGGAAGAAGAAGCTGGAGCTGCAGGCCAAAGGCAGGAGGGTCTCTTCAAACATAAATGACACTTTAGTTCTTAGACGGCTGATTCTGAAAAGTGTCTCCTTTAAGGTGCTGGCACCCATCCTCTGCTTGTGCCTTATGACACGCTGACGGCCAAGGAGAAGGCCCGGGACAGGGAGAAGGCCCAGGACCTGCTGAAGTTCCTGCAGCTCAATGGATATGCAGTGACGAGGCGAGCCAGATGTCCTACTGTTCGTCTTCTGACCGTTCCGTGCTTGCTTCGCTCTTTTTTTTAAACTTTCAATGTGTTTTCTCAGAGGTCTAAAAGACATGGAGCAGGACATTTCCTCCATCGAGAAGCGTTTTGCCTACGGATTCCTCCAGAAGCTTCTCAAATGGATGGACATCGCCCAGGAGTTCATCGCTCATCTTGGTACTTTTGCAGAACCATAGTTATTGTTATTTTTACTAAAAGTGCTGAGTCAGACTTTCTTTGCCATTTTAATATGATTCTCCCATAGAAATGTGTAGGAAGCTGGTGAAGATGCTCAGTCATCCAGGACGTGACAAATTCAAAAAACTTTCAATACTAAAACAACTGGACTTTCTTCTGTTACAAATAAAGTCCAGTTGTTTTTGTATTGAAAGTTTTTTGAAGTGTAGGAAGCTCTTCAGTTCCTTCAAAATATTCTCCTTGAAATTTGTTTTAGCAAATTTGTTTTATTTTGTCTTCTTGTTAATTTTTTAGTTTTTAGCTATTGTTTTACTTTTAGACTTTAGCTAGCTTCTTCATTTTTCATTTTCTTGTAGTTTTTTGCAACTTTTTGCTTTCAGCTAACACCTTCAGCTTTAACTCCAGTTTTGTTGCCTTTAGCTCTTAGAAAGCCTTCTGCTTCTTTTAGCTCCAAGCTACCGTTTTGCTGCTTTTAGCATTAGCAAGTGTTTTGTTTATTGTAGTTTCAAGCTATAATTTTGCTATGTCAAATTTTAAATTTTTGTAACTTTTAGCTTTTAGCTAGTATTTTGTGATTTTGCTACATTGGGCTTTTAGATGGAATTTTGCAATTTTGGACTTTTAGCTAACTTTTTATAACTTTAGCCTTAGCTAGCATTTTGTTACTTTTGCCTTCTGATATTTTTAGCTTGCAGCTACTGATTTGTTACTTCTAGCAAGCATTTAGCTTGTTTTAGTTTCAAAATTATTTTGTTACTTACATTATTTTATCTCGTTTAGTTTTTGTTGTATTTAGCTTTTAGCTAGTGTTTTAATACTTTTAGTATTTAGCTAGCTTTTTGAAACCTTTAGTTTGAGTTATCATTATGTTACTTTAATTTTTTTGGGCTTGCATTTTGCAACTTTTTGCTTTAGCAGTTTTTCTGCTTATTTTTAGCTCATCTATCATGTTGCTACTTTTAAACGTTTTGGCAAGCATTTTGTTACGTGTCGCTTTTAGCTAATGTTTTGGTGGCATTTTAATGTTTTAGCTGGTGTTTTGCTTCTTTTAGCTTTAGCAACTCATTTTTAGCTTCTTCAAATTTCAGCAGGTTTTTTTGTGCTCAGCGTTCATGCTGTATTCAGCAGGAAAAAAAACAAGTCTTTCTCATGCACAGCCACTTTTTGTCTCGGTAACAGAGGCCGTGGTCAGCAGTGGTCGTGTGGAGAAGTCTCCACATGAACAGGAGATCAAATTCTTTGCAAAGGTGAGCTGCTTGATGTTTGTCTTCACTGTGTCGGCTGCTACCATGACATCATGTTGTAGTTTGAGTTAAAAACCTCTTCTTAAACATCCATGAGGTCTTCAGCTTTGGACTGAGAGAATATTTCATGTCCTCCATCATCTGTTCTTTAACAGCGAAGGTAGCAGAGATGGGATGAGACATGGTCCGGGTGTTAAACATCTTCACAGTTGCGGTTGTTTAATCAGAGATCGGTCTGTAACAAGCAGAACTTTTTTACTAGCACTATTTGAAGTAGTTTCTCACTTCGCTTCAACTGTTGGAGACTCGACCTTGAATCAATATTTTCAAGAAAATACGCTCGTTTTCAGCTGTAGTCTCACTGAATTCTGAGTGTTGTTGAGTGTTTGTTACCAACGGGCTGAGTGGCCACATTTTACCGTATTTAGCATGACTAGAAAAAACGGTAGCCTTGTCTGTGCATATCAGTTTGTTGCTCTGTTTTGTTCACATCGTACACACCTTGGCCTATTTACTGGAGTACACTTTGGAAATAAACAGTGGTGGGCACGGTTCTGCTAATCCCCTAATAGCCAAAGTTACTTTTCATTTTTAGAGGATTAGCGTTTTCAGTATTCTTGAAAACCTTTAAAGGGGACCTCAGATGTATTTTTTAAATTTTTATGGTATTTCTGTGGGATATCCAGACCCTATTCCTTCAATTTAATGCACAAAATAATTATTAGATAATCAATTATACCCTTTTTAATTCTGCCATTTTTAACTTTCGTTTTGAACGACCGGTTTCTGATAGAAGTTCTGAAGTCCACGCCCTTCAAAGATCTGTTTACGCCCTCTGTAACAGCCAGTATCTGTAATGTGTTGTTGTTTTAAAATTAGCTCTTTTTTTATTACTCATTTGACTTACTGTTAGTGCTAGCTTAAGATAACTTACCGAAACCCGTCTGAGCGCGCCGCAATTTGCTGCTCCTTTTAGCATTAGACCTCCCGAATCCGATGCTAATGTTAGCTTGTTCCTCTTCCGGTGTTTGCCAGCTCCGCTCGTTGCACGCGGCGATTTTGGGAGTTATCGCTGTTCCAGTCAAGACAACACAAAGTTCACCAAGTGTCTCCCGTAAATTAATCCATAAGGAGAAGGTCCTCGCTGCTGTGAGGCTGCTGGGACGCTGCAACGAGGCTGTACAATTGAAGCTCCGCTCCATCCGCCAGAAGCAGTGTCCCGTTGCCGCCGGTCCCTATGCCGGGAGTCCGCTCGTTTAATTTTTGCCGGCTGCGCGTTGGGAGCGATCGCAAATACACTAAAAATTGAACTAAAACATAAAAATAACAATTATACTTTATTTATAAAGCCATTTAAAAAAAACACAGCTGCAACAAAGTGCTGTACACATGAAATTAAGAACATATAAACAAAAGATGAGATGAAATCATGAAAAACAACAGTCATGTGTTTAATACAGAAGTGGGTTGAGCCTAACCAGGGGTTGCTAGGTGAGGGGCTGGACTCAGGTTTGAGGTGATTGGCTACGGCTTGTGACGTCAATAACTGCAGGAAGTGTGAATCCAGGTGTATTTATCAAAAATAAATAAATCTACTTAGAGTAAATAAACCACTGGGTGCATTTTTTTGGCACAAGGACTGTTTTTTTATGAAGTAAATACCCAAAGTTGAGTAAAAAAAACATTAAAAAGTGAATTTTGCATCTGTGGTCCCCTTTAACGGAATTAGCTTCAGCTAGATTTAAATCTGGTAAATTCATGTCAGCTTTTTTTGTTTTAAAGACAGTTCTCCACACTTGAAGCATGTGGTGATTTACATGACGCGATGCTAATGCTTTGCTTTGTGCCATCGGGTGACGTCACTACTCTTGCATATCTTCCACCACCAGTCTCTGACTCGTGGTGTCAGTTTACAGCCAATATCTTTTTTAATTTTTTTTATTTACCCTCTATTTATCCAGGTAGTCTCATTGAGCCACGAGAACTCATTTTCAAGAGAGACCTGTTTAAGGAGCAAATGGTGGGGGTTAAGGGCCCTGCTCAGGGGCCCAGAGTGGGGCGAATGAGGGTGGAGGCAGGTGTTTTGCGTTTTTTCACCCACATTTTTTGATGTTGTCGGTACCGGGGCTTGAACCGTCGATCTTCCGATCACAGGCCCACCTTCTCTAACCTCTACGCCACCACTCCCCCATCAGAGACTTTGATATAAACAAAGCCAAACCATCCATCCATCCATCCATTTTCTTCCGCTTATCCGGGGTCGGGTCGCGGGGGTAGCAGCCTAAGTAGGGAGGCCCAGACTTCCCTCTCCCCAGCCACTTGGAGCAGCTCCTCCGGGGGAATCCCAAGGCGTTCCCAGGCCAGCCGAGAAACATAGTCCCTCCAGCGTATCCTGGGTCTTCCTCTGGGTCTCCTCCCGGTGGGACATGCCCGGAACACCTCACCAGGTGCTCCCATGCTTTCGTGGAAAATAACACGAAAGACCCATTTTCACACTCAGAAGCATTGTAAACAATCAGAAACATTGTAAACAGTCAGAAACATAGTAAGGTGGTTACTATGGTTAGGTGCAGATGCACCAGTTGTTCTTTCTGAGGCCTCTCCACCTGGTTTTAAATTTTATTTTAATGCTCGAAGTGGCAGAAAAGGTGGTGGCACTGCTTCAATATCTAATAATTTACTTGCTGTTAAAGAGATTTCATTTGACCAGTACCCTTCTTTTGAGCATCATGCCTTTGTTTTTAGCAGCTTGCCAATACTCTGTGTTACTGTTTACAGACCACCCGGACATGTTGCTGATTTTTTGACTGAGTTTTCAGAGTTTTTATGTTTTATTCATGCTAAGTATAATAAGATTATTGTGACTGGTGATTTTAATCTACATGTTGATAATCCATCAGACTCTTTGTCTAAACAGTTTTTAGAAATTCTACACTGTATGGATTTTATTCAACACGTCAAGCAGCCGACTCACAACAGGGGACACACCCTTGACCTTGTTATTACCTATGGCTTGGCCTCTGGTGTGTCCTCTGTTGTTGACCTGGCTGTGTCTGACCACTATTGTGTGTTTTTTAATGTCACTGATTTGATTCAGAGGAAAGCCACGGTTCAAACTGTTACCCCGGAATTACACCACATGCGTTACGGCTCCGCCCCGCTCCGGTCCGACCTCCGCAGCAAATACGCACCCATTATAATCAATGACAGAATTTACACTGGCTCCGCACGGCGGCGGTGAGCAGCGGAGAGCGGACGGCAGTCCGTCAAAATTAGAAATTTTTCTATTTCTGCCGGATGACGGAGCTGTGCCGGAGTCAACTTTTGAAGATTACGTCGCACCAACAGGAAAAGGAACGAGCACAACTTCCGTATTTACAAAATAAAATCACCACGGGCGGACTAATCCTAGCTCTATACGGATTTATTTGTACAAAAATGCTGTCAAACTATCATTTATGACTATTCTATGACTAAACTATTATATTTATGACTATGACTACACCTAATAACGCAATACAAAAATAAATAAATAAAAAAGTATTTTATTCTGAAATGTAAACATCACTTCCTGTTGCTCAAACCATGTAGCTCATTTACGAGAGAAGATCAAGGCAGCAGTCTCTCTACAGTTGTTCTCCTTCTTTCCACCGAATGAATTGTTTTGTTCTGACTTACTTATTTATCACTTGATTTATCGCGCGATCTCGCACGTGTCTTGGAGCGGCGCATCCAGGCGGACCTGAGCGGAGCGGAGGCAGTGGGCGAGGACTCGTTCAGCTGCGACCTGCGGACCGGAGCGGGGCGGAGCCGCGTGCAGTGTAATTCCGGGGTTAGGAGGCGCCATCTTACCCCTGAGGTGATTGATCATTTTATTAGAGATTTTAACCAAAATTCCCCTGTTGTTTTAACTGCTTCCTGCGATTCAATGGTCAGTCAATTTTTTAACAAACTGAAAACAAACCTTGATCATATAGCTCCACTATTTTCAAAACAAGTTTTTAATAAACGAGTATGCCCATGGAAAACTGAAGACATAAAGAAGCTCAAAAGAAATTGCAGGAAAGCAGAGAGGAAATGGAGGAAAAACAAATTGACAGTCGACTACCAAATAATGCGCGAACAGCTTAATATCTACAACTCTGCTGTCAGAAATTCAAGAAATGCATATTTTGCCAAAATAATTAACAATCACAAAAATAATCCCAAAGTTTTGTTTTCCACCATTGACAATCTGATTAACCCTGACTTTACTGCCTCTCCAAATACTCCAACTAACTCTCTCTGTGAGCAGTTTGCAAATCACTTCAGAGGTAAGATCGAGTCAATTAGAGCTAACATTTTATCTGAACAAAATACTGGTATTAAATCTACTGAATGTTTGGTTTTACCTGAGAAAGTACTGGACAAGTTTGATGTGGTTGATGCAGAGATGCTTGGCAGAGTTTTCTCACAAGTCAAACCAACCACCTGCCTCTTGGACCCAATTCCCTCATCACTTTTTCATTCATGTTATAAATTCTTTGAGAATGAAATTTTAAACATTGTAAATTGTTCTCTTCAGATGGGTGTCTTCCCCATTGCCTTTAAAAAGGCTGTGGTGAAGCCCCTTCTGAAGAAGAGTAATCTAGATCCTAGTGTTTTTAATAATTATAGACCTGTATCCAACTTACCATTTTTAAGTAAAATCTTAGAAAAGATTGTTTTTATTAAATTAAATATTTTTTTAAATGATGCCGGTATTTTAGAAAAGTATCAATCTGGTTTTAGGACGAAACACAGTACAGAAACAGCCCTATTAAAAATTGTGAATGATTTAAGGTGTAATCTGGATTCACACAAGCTCTCAGTCCTTGTTCTATTGGATCTGAGCGCAGCCTTTGATACAGTAGATCATCAAATTCTTTTAAATAGATTACAACACCTGGTCGGTCTTTCTGGTACTGTTCTTCTGTGGTTCAGCTCCTATCTCACAGATAGAACATTTATGGTAAGTATGGATACATGCTCCTCACAGATCCATGAAGCTAACTATGGTGTACCCCAAGGCTCTATTTTAGGCCCCCTACTTTTTAATTTGTACATGCTGCCGCTTGGTGGAGTCATCAGGAGCCATGGGATAAGTTTCCATAGTTATGCTGATGACACACAGCTATACATCTCATTATCTCATGATGACCCCCGGCCAATCACTGCACTTTTTAATTGCATTACAGACATAAAGTCCTGGATGGCACAGAACTTTCTCCAGCTAAACCAGGACAAAACAGAAGTTTTAATCATTGGACCTGAGGTTCAAAAAGAAAATACAATTCAGAGATTACAATCTCTGTCTTTACAACCTTCTAAAAAAGTAAGAAGCCTGGGAGTTATTTTTGACTCTGAGCTTACTTTTATTCCTCATATTAAACAAATAGTCAAAACAGGATTTTATCATCTAAAAAATATAGCCAGAGTCCGCCCTCTTCTTTCTCTGACCAATACTGAGACTTTGATGCATGCTTTTATTTCTAGTCGTTTAGACTACTGTAATTCACTGCTTTCTGGTCTCCCTAAGAAAAATTTGTCCAGCCTTCAGCTGTTACAAAACTCTGCTGCTCGTGTGCTAACCAAGACCAGAAGGCAGGCTCATATTACACCTGTTTTAAAATCATTGCATTGGCTCCCTGTGCGCCTCAGGATTGATTTTAAGATTCTTTTAGTGGTTTTTAAATGTCTCAATGGTCTCGCACCATCTTATCTTGCAGAGCTGCTATTGCCCTATGAACCCCCGCGAACATTAAGGTCCTCTGGTACTGGACTACTAACAGTTCCAAAAGTCAGAACTCACACTTACGGTGAGGCTTCTTTCCAGTACTATGGCCCCCGTCTGTGGAATAGTCTGCCGGAGAACCTGAGGGCTGCAGAGAATGTTGTTGTTTTTAAGAGCAGGCTCAAGACCCATCTTTTTAACTGCATTTCCTGAACTGGTTCATCTCTGTTCACTCTATACATTTTCCATACTACTGTATTTAATTTGATTGATTGATTTTATTTATTTTGTGTGTGTCGTTTGCTTTAATTTTGTGAGTTTATTGTTTTATAATTCTGTACAGCACTTTGAGCTGCTTTTAGTATGAAGGGTGCTTTATAAATAAAATGGATTGATTGATTGATTGATAAACAATCAGAAACATTGTAAACAGTCAGAAACATAGTAAACAGTCAGAAACATTGTAAACAGTCAGAAGCATTGTAAACAGTCAGAAGCATTGTAAACAATCAGAAGCATTGTAAACAATCAGAAGCATTGTAAACAATCAGAAACATTGTAAACCATCAGAAGCATTGTAAACAGTCAGAAACATTGTAAACAGTCAGAAGCATTGTAAACAATCAGAAGCATTGTAAACAATCAGAAGCATTGTAAACAATCAGAAGCATTGTAAACAATCAGAAACATTGTAAACCATCAGAAGCATTGTAAACAGTCAGAAACATTGTAAACAATCAGAAGCATTGTAAACAATTAGAAGCATTGTAAACAATCAGAAACATTGTAAACAATCAGAAACATTGTAAACAATCAGAAGCATCGTAAACAGTCAGAAACATTGTAAACAATCAGAAGCATTGTAAACAATCAGAAGCATTGTAAACAATCAGAAGCATTGTAAACAATCAGAAACATAGTAAACAGTCAGAAACATTGTAAACAGTCAGAAACATAGTAAACAGTCAGAAACATTGTAAACAATCAGAAGCATTGTAAACAATCAGAAGCATTGTAAACAATCAGAAGCATTGTAAACAGTCATAATCATTGTAAACAGTCAGAAACATTGTAAACAATCAGAAACATTGTAAACAATCAGAAACATTCAAAAAAGGCGTTCAATACAGAACAACTGGACTTTATTTGTAACAAACAAGACGTTTCGCTCATCATCCGATAAGCTTTCTCAATTGGAGACTGTTCTTGTTCTCAATTGGAGACTTGTTCTGTATTGAACGCCTTTTTTGATTTTATCATGTCCTGGACGACTGAGAATCTACACCAGCATAAATCAGAAACATTGTAAACAATCAGAAACATTGTACACATAATTCCTACCCAGCATGCTTTGCAATGCTCACACTGTCTCTGGGTTGTGACTCACACATTTCACTACTTTTCACGCAGATTTGTTACAGAGAGAATATTGATGATGTTGCACAGCAACTTTATAGTTAGTTATAAAAGTACAGTAGTTAACCACAAAGAGGATTGTCAAAGTGAGTTAATTCATTAATAATAATAATAATAATAATAATGAATTCAATTTATAACGCACTTTTCATTAGTGAAAATCTCAAAGTGCTACACACATTGAATGCTACACACATTCATACACCGGTAGCGGCAGACTACCATGCAAGGTGCTTTCCAGTCCTACCGGGAGCAACTCGGGGTTAAGTGTCTTGCCCAAGGACACAACGACACATGGTGTGGGGAACCGGGATTCGAACCGCCAACCTTCCGATCGGGGGACGACTGCCATTACCACTACGCCACGGCCACCCCACACGAGGGAGACGTCTGACACACATTGAATGCATCACTTTACTTCAACACAGCAGAGTTCTGCTCTGAATTCTTTGGTTCTGATGGTTGGATTAATTTCTGAACGCTCCTCTTTGACATGGACACGTTACGTGTGATTTATGAATGTTTTGAGTTGTTCACTTACAATGTTGTCACATCACAGTCTTACAGTGTCAGCGACAGCGGTGGATGATAAACATTTGCGCTTTAGCTTCAACTAATGTCTTTATCTCTTAAGCTGATTAGCGTTAGCAAAGCTTTAAAAAAAAACATAAATTTAGCTCTTTAGCATTAGTTACGCTAACTTTTTGGTTAGCTGTGCCCACCACTGGAAATAAAGATACACCTAGACCTCACTCCAGAACAAGATAATGGATGGATGTGTTTTGGGTCAGAGGAGAGCAGAAGCTCTTTACGACCATAGCATTTAAAAAAAAAAAACTTACCAGACTAATTCATGGAACTTGTACAAAACTGCTACTCGTGTGACGAAGTAGAGAATAGACTCAAACGTCACGAGACATTGTGGATACACTCTTGTGAATCCTGTTTGCCAACTACAGTAGTTGCCAGCAGTGCAATACCATATCCTTCTCAGGAGGTTATTTTTATTGACTGACTAAATTCATCTTTAATCCTGGGTTGTTTTTTCTAGATTCTCCTGCCTCTGGTCAATCAATACTTCAAGAACCATTGTCTGTACTTCCTGTCCACTCCTGCCAAAGTTCTGGGCAGTGGCGGGCATTCATCCAACAAAGAGAAAGAGATGATCGCCAGGTTTGTGGCTGAAGTTTCTTTATGCCGTTGTTTTCCTCTAATACAAACTGTAGACCTTCTACCTTTCCCTTCAGGACAGTGTCTATGCTCTCAGTTTGCCACATCCTTCCATCTTTTTCCTGTTTTATAATATCTCTTATCTTTTTTTTTTTACTTTCTGTGTACCTGAAACATTTTACCTGCCCTGTCCCCCCCTCACCATCCTCCCTCCCTGTTCCTGCCTTTCTTCCTTTCTCCTCCCGCCTCAGTATCTTCTGTAAGTTGGCAGCTTTGGTGAGGCACAGAGTCTCTCTTTTTGGTAAGGAATTTGCATGGTCTCCCCCCTAGTGTCTGTTTTTCAATCTCTTTTCTTTTTTTACCCCTTCCCTCTTTCCATTAAATTATCATGGAGACGTTTCATCCTCGTCTATCCTCATCTCCTGCTCCCACCTCAGCAAATCTAATGCTTCTTTCTCTTCAGTTCAGCTCCTGCTTGGCTTGAGTGGTTGTAGACTATTGTTGTTTTTGCTTTGACATTAAACTAAAGCTGGTTCTTATAAGGAGATGGTATCAACATCTGTAAAGTGATGGGATTGCTCTGCAGCTCTGTGATGTCTCCAGCTTGGCTTTTCTAGATGCTTTAGCCTCATTCTGCACTTTTTTTTTTTTCATTCAACCTTTATTTAGTCAGGTAAATCTTTTGAACCTCATGGGCTCATTTACGAAAGCGACCTGCTAAAACTAAAGAACAATGAACAGCAATGGTAGAATTTCCTTAAACAATAAACAATCAAACAATAAACAATAGAAAAACAAAAGAGAGAGAAAAAAAAAATATATATATATATATATATATATACATACACACATACATATATATATATACATATACATATATACATATATACATATACAATATATATATA
>JBBPBX010002396.1:52805-74074 GCA_038048925.1 Garcialebias charrua | reverse complement strand
TATATATATATATATATATATACATACACATATATATATATATATATATATATATATATATATATATATATATATATATATATATACACATATATATATATATATATATATATATACATATACATATATATACATATATACACATTCCTCCTTTTAACAAAGTATCAAAAAACTAGCAAAACATTATAAGGTAGACGTATAAAATCAAAGACAGGAACAAATCTGCATTGGTTTTTGCCAGGATTCCAACAGATTCTGAAAACCATTTAGAGAAGTCAAGGTCGAGAGCTTCAGATCTTTTTGTAAGATATTCCATGAAGCAGGAGCGGAGTAGGAGAAGGCCCTTTTTCCAAGTTCAGTCCTCACTGACGGAACACTGCAGGTAATCATGTCCTGAGAGCGCACACTGTAGCTGCACTCACGCAAAGACATGTAGGAGGAGATGTATGAGGGCAGCAGACCAAGAAGTGATTTAAAGATGAAAATGTACCAGTGGAAGAGTCTGCGTGAGGTTAATGATGTCCAGTTAACCAGTGAATACAGGGTGCAGTGGTGGGTACGATAATCACAACCAGTTATGAATCTTAGTGCACCATGATAGACAACATCCAACATCCGCAGGGTGCTTGTAGGAGCATTCATGTAGAGAATGTCACCGTAATCAATGGAGGGAAGGAAAGTCACAGATACAAGGCGTTTCCTAACATTCAGTGATAGACATGATCTGTTTCTGAAAAAGAAACCCAGTTTAACTTTCAGTTTCTTCACTAGGTTTTCCACGTGGAGTTTAAAAGAGAGATGTGAATCGATCAGGATACCCAGATATTTATAGGAATCAACAAACTCGATAGGTACACCATTTGAAGAAAAAATCAGAGGAGGATCTGCTGGAACCGCCTTCCTATTTGAAAAAAACATCCCTTTTGTTTTATCAGCATTTAGGACAAGTTTGAGACGGAACAAATCTGACTGGATGATGTCAAAAGCGGATTGCAGTAACTGGAAAGCCTTAGCTACTGTTTTAGCTCGGCAATAAACAACTGTATCATCAGCATAGAAATGTAAGGATGCATCAGGGATGCAGTGACCTACATTAGCTATGTAGATTGTAAAGAGAGTGGGTCCTAAAACTGAGCCTTGTGGTACACCATTTTTAACTGTTAAATAGCTGGAAAAAGTACCGTTATGTTGAACACATTGCCTCCGATTGGAAAGATAGTTAGAAAACCAACCGATGGTGTGATCAGAGAAACCGATTTCTGAGAGCTTATGACACAGGATGTTATGATCCACAGTGTCAAAAGCTTTAGACAGGTCTAAGAAAAGTGCAGCACAATAGTCCTTAGCATCCAATGCTTCAACAACATCATTCAGAACCTTCAGAGAAGCAGTTGTTGTGCTGTGTTTTTTCCTGAAACCAGATTGATGAAGAGGTAAGATGTTAAATGAGTCCAGATAGTTTTTGATCTGAGAGTTTATCAGTTTTTCTAGAACCTTGGCTAAGATGCAGAGTTTAGAGATCGGTCGATAATTGTTCAATGAGGTGGGGTCACCTCCCTTCAGCAAAGGAAGAACAAAGGCTGTTTTCCAAGCATCCGGAATGGTGTTTTGGCTTATGGACAGATTAAAGATGTGGGTCACAGGGACTGTGATGATATGAGCAGCCAGCCTTAAGAAGTAAGGTGGAAGTTCATCTGGACCTGCAGATTTTTTAGGATCAAGATCATTTAACAGTTTATTTACCTCACTGACTGAGAACGGAGAAAAAGAGAAGGTGTGATTAACAGATGGTTGACTTGTAGGAGGGATTTGATTTGTAGAAGTTTGATTATTAGATAAAGTGGCTGATTTTCCGTTTGTAACTGTGTCAAATAATGAACTAGAAGCAACAAAATGTTTATTGAAACAGTTCAGGATCTCGTGCTTATTTGACACAGGAACAGAGTCAACAAGAAATTGTGATGGGAGGTCAGATGATGATTGGGAGGTGCCTGAGAGAGATTTGATGGTTTTCCAGAATTTTTTAGGATCGTTTAGATTTTTGGAGGTCTGAGATAAGAAGTAGTTACGTTTTGCGGCTTTGATGGCAGTTGTACATTTACATTTACCCACTTCACCACCATGTGTCTTTTATTGTTATTTTAATTTTAGTGAGTAGTTTTTGAGTGGAGGCAAGTAGGACCTACGGTAGATTACATTTATAAATTTATATTTAATATTTTGCTTCCAAATGCCAGGTTTTCTTCTGAGTTTTAAATGGTCTCAAGCACAAGTTCTCCAGGTTTTTGAAGGACATGAAAACTCTTAATTTGCTAAATAGAAGCTGTACAAAAAGGCCAGTGTGGTGAAGTATAGAAATTAGACAGCAAACGGTGAAAATAGAGTCACACCCTCTGTGGTTCTTGAATTAACTTAACTGCTGCCTCAGTGAGGCAGGAGCCCCCGGACAAGTAGATTCTAAAAACCGAGCTGGAAGCGAGTGGGACCACCCATTGGAAAGACTCTGAATTCAAGCTGGATCAACCTGAATGAGGCTGAGTCAAGGCCATGGAAAAAAGCTGTAGGGGTTCTTAGGCTGGTTGAGGACACAGAATTTCACTAGAAAGAAAGTTGAATCAATTTACAAATTTACATATAAACAAATCACCAAATGAGTTTTTGATTCTCAATCCTGGAAACTTAAAAGGGAGGGAATGACTTGTATCAACTGCTGAGACAGAGGGATTGGGCTGGAAAGGATGTGCAACAGGTTAGGCTTGTCAAAGATAGGGAAGGTAATGTTCTAACAAGTGAGTAGAGTGTGACAGGAAGATGGAAGGAGTATTTTGATGAGCTAATGAATAAAGAGAATGAAAGAGAAAGAAGAGCAGAGGTCATATAAATGGTAAATGAACTGTACTTATAGCTCCCTTCTATCTTATCAAGATACTCAAAGCTCTTTACACTACAATCTGTGCCCTCATTTACCCATTCATACAGCACTCTACTAAATCTATACAAAGAATAATCCGTGCTTTATCACATTCATACATTGATGGGACACATATCGGAGGCAATGAGGGGTTCAGTGTCTTGCCCAAGGACACTTTGGCGTGTGACTGCTGGTGGAATTGAACCCCCAACTTTTGCATTGGAGGACGACTGGCAGTCGTCCTCCAATGCAGTGATTAGAGCAGTCGTCGACTGCTCTAATCACTCAGCCACAGCCGCCCATAGAAACTGTGGACCAGGAAGAGGGAAAGATTAGAGGGTGAAGCTCTGAAAAGAATGAAGACGGGGAAGGCAGTAGGACCTGATGACATACCAGTGGAGGTTTGGAAATGTCTTGGAGAGATGGCAGTGAGGTTTTTGACTCAAATATTTAATGGCATAATTTAAAGGTGAGAAAATGCATAAGGAATGTAGGAGACGTGTGCTGGTGGCCATTTTCAAGAACAAGGGTGATGTACAGAGTTGTAGCAACTACAGAGGAATTAAGTTGATGAGTGTACCATATATGAAGTGAAGGAGGAAGAAGGGTGACACTTGCCCCTCACTTCACTACACTTATTTACTTGTTTTGCACTCGTTAAAGCGGAGCACCAGCAGGTCAGTTTATTGACCAACAACAATTTAATTAATATATTAACACGCTGCTGTTTGTTGTATTGTTTTTGTACTATTTGTGCTTAGTGTATGTTTAGTTTTAGCGTATTTCTTAGATCTTACTACTGTTTTTCTTTGCAATTTTTACTTTTGTTGGATGTAACTGGGACTCTGTGTACACAATTTTGTTCCACCACATGTACCACATATGGTGTGAATGACAATAAAGAACCTTGACTTGACTTGAAGTATGTTAGACTGGTACAGGACATGTATGAGGACAGCAGGACAGTGACGAGATGTGATGTAGGAGTGACGGATAGCTTCAAGATGGAGGTGGGAGTGCATCAAGGATTGGTTCTGAGCCCCTTCTTGTTTGCTCTGGTGATGGACCGACTATCAGATGAAGTTGGGGAGTTGGTGCTAGCAGAGTGGGTAGGTGGGGGGAGGGTGTAGTGCAGCGTTAAGGTACAAATGCTAGGTCTAAGCTGGGTTGCTACAATCTTCACTCCTTGTCCGGAAGTAGCTGTTTTGTGAAGTGATTTGGTAGGTGGGGCACTCGGTTCCGTTGACAGATCGTGCCGCCTTCCTTGGATAATAGTAGGGGAAACACTGAGGTAGTTGGAGTGAGGACAGAGGACACAAAGGACAACGTGAGATGGAGGAGGAGGAGGACTCACTGTGGAGACACCTAAAGAGGGAACAGCTGAAAGAAGATGGCTTCTTGTCAGTGACTCGTCATTGGCTCTGTGTTGTCTTTAAAATAACTTTAAAAATAAAAGTTATGTTTTTGTGATGGTATGAGTTTGCCTGGTGTTTGCTAACACTGCCTGAAATGGTTTTTATTGCCAAATGTTAAAAAGGAGTTTTTAGGACCATTCCTCTCATCTTCAGAATAAATCTGGATTTGAACAGGACAATGACCGAACATTTGTATGTGCCGTTTTCAGGAACTGACGCTCCTGCTGTAATAAACTGTCTGCACATTCTCTCACGCTCACTGGATGCCAGGTAACCACTCACATCACGCCCCATCATTTCCTCTGGAGCAGAGGAAAACAAGTCATCTGTTCTTTTTAAAGGACCGTCATGAAGTCTGGTCCGGAGATCGTGAAGGCCATCTTGCGCCAGTTCTTTGAGAGCGCTGCAGATGACATTGAGAAAATGGTGGAGAATCTGAAACTGGGCAAAGTGTCCAGCAGAAATCAGGTTTGTTTCTGCCTAAAACACCTAACAATTCAGACGCCATCTTACCCATGACCCAACAAAATGTCACTTCAGAGCTACTTATCAGCTTATCTTAACAATAACAAGGAAAAACAGCCAAATTTGCTGCTGACAACTTCCTTGTTTGTTGATACACCAGGAACAAGCCGAATCCAGAAATCAGGAAACCAGTTATCATAAATCCAATTATAAATGTGTCCTTAACATCCATGATTGACAGTAGAGATAGACACATCACTAAGTCTTCGAAGTCGATGAGATATCCAGGACAAGTCGGCTCGCCTAAAGCCTGTCTTCTCTTCGAAGAAATGTTATCAGTTGTGTTGAGGGACCAACTGAGCAAATCCATAGTAGAATTACGATTCAGAAGGTTTGTAGAAGAGAGGCTCTAAAGCAGTTTCACAGACAGGACAGAGCAAAGCAAAGCGGAGAGGAGGGTAATTGCGTCCGCCCTTGACAAGAGCAAGTGTTGAAGTGGAAAAGTTTAAAAGCTGCTGAAGAAGCTGAAAAGGTTTAATCACTAAACTGTTATTGCAAGTTGAATTTTCTAGTTTCTATGGTCCACGTGTAGTTTCTGTGGTCCAGGTGGAGTTTTTATGAACTAGACGCCAGCAGAGTGAAGCGATGTGGTCATTTTGTCTTCCAGCACTCTCAGCCTAAGCAGAACTCAGCAGAACTAAGGGATAGCTCAGGGAAGCCTAACCATCCCTAACTATAGGATTTATCAAAAAGCAAAAACTTAAGCCTACTCTTAAAAATAGATGTGTCCGCCTCATGGACAGAAACTGGAAGTTGGTTCCACAAGAGAGGAGCCTGAGAACTGAAAGATCTGCCTCCAGATCTACTTTTAGAAGCTTCAGGAACCACAAGTAAACCTGCAGTGCGAAGTGCTCCGTGAGGAATATATGGACCAGTAAGATCTTAAACAGAAGATGGAGCTTGGTTGGTGGAAGCTTTGGATGTTAGAAGATTTATTTTTCAATTCTTTTCTTGTAGATCTTGGCCTTTCTGTATGTGATGTCTGTAGTTGTGTTTCTGTAGGTTAAAGGAGTGTCCCAGAACATCAACTACACCACCACAGCCTTACTGCCAGTCCTCACTTCACTCTTTGATCACATTTCCCAGCATCAGTTTGGAGATGATGTCATTTGTGAGTTTTAATAATTCGTAATTCTTTACTCACTTTTACAAAAATGTGACTACAGCTAACACATTTTATTGCCCTCCTCAGTGGACGACCTGCAGATATCGTGCTATCGATTAATGTGTAGCATCTATTCTTTGGGAACTGTGAAGACTCCACATGTTGAAAAGTAAGAACGCGGACCTTTTACAGGCTAAAAATGTATTTTTGTTATGAATTTACTGTCAAGACAGAAATCACAAACAGTGCCATCGGAATTTTAAAAAACAAAAAAGCTACAAAAAATGCTAATGTTACTGACTAGCATGTGCTAGCATCAACGCCAACATTAACATGCATTAGTTACTGTGAGTATTTAAATTTATACTTATTTTAAATGGTTTTTTTTTTAGGTTTAAGTAGTTTTTTTAATATATTTTTTTATTTTTTATTAGAACTTACGATCAGATTCTTTGTGTATTTATGTAGACAGCGGCCAGCTCTCGGTGAGTGTTTGGCTCCTTTAGCAGCTGCGATGCCGGTAGCGTTCCTGGAGCCGAGTCTGAATGAATTCAACGCGTTCTCCGTTTACACAACCAAGACTCCAAGAGAGAGGACCAGTGAGTTTATTTCTCCACCACAACACAAACGACAACATTTAACATGTTTGAAATTGTTAGAATGATATTTAAATAGTAATTGTGTCATGCATTGTATTTATGTTGGTAATACAGGTAGTCCCCGACTTACGAGCGAGTTCCGTTACAACGAGGCGCTCGTAACACGGAAATCTCGTAATTTGGAACGGCCGCCACGTGTCTCGTAAGTCCGGAATTTCGCTCGTAAGTTGGAACGGTTTTGCTAGCGCGACTACAAACACTCGTTTTTCATCGAAAAACTGCTTATGAGTGCATAAAAATGATCGGAAACGTGTGTCCACATGTTTAGCTAACGAACTGTGGTGAAAAAACACAGAAAAACTCAGTATTTTTTGCGTTTTTTTCCAAAAATTTGCCAGCTCGTAAGTCTGGATCCTCGTAAGTTAGAGCGCTCGTAAGTCGGGGACTACCTGTAATTGTGTCAGTGCTGGTTTGGCATTGGGAAAAAAAACCTGTTCTTTATTTGTATAACTTTTGCGATCTAAGTGCTTCTGCATGTTTGAAGTTATTTTAGCCATTCATAAATTCAAACGTTATCTCATTCAGCAGATGTAGGCTGTAACTTTTGGTTTGTGTAACATGCTTTTCAAAATATTTAACTGTATTTATCAATATATTCTTCGTACAGATCTCTTTAATTTCTTTACAAACATTGTTCGGGATTGAGTTTGGATGACCTTTGATTCTTTTAACTAGCCTTTTGCTACTTTTAGCCAGCTATTTGCTACATTTAGGTTTTAGCTGGCCTTGTGTTTTTGCCAGTCTTTTGGTTTTAGCTAGCTTTTCCTACTTTTAGCTTTTAGCCAACATTTTTATACTTTTAGTCAGTTGTTAGCTATTTGCATCTTTGAGCTAGCCTTTTGCCACATTTAGATTTTAGCTAGTACTGTACTCTGTTCGTTTTAACTTTAAATGAGTTGAACTCATTCGACTCTTAGCCTTCACTCTGTGTTTTCACAGAAAACCCAGTTTCTCCAGTTCATCTGTGTTTTGTTTTTCCCCTCATCAGTTCTGGGACTTCCCAACCAAGTGGAAGAACTTTGCCCCGACATCCCAGATCTGGACGTCCTCATGAAGGAGATCCATGACCTGGCAGAGTCCGGAGCTCGCTACACAGAAATGCCCCATGTGATTGAGATCACTCTGCCTATGTTGTGCAACTACCTGCCGCGCTGGTGGGAGAGGGGCTCAGAGAACTTCCCCGAGCAGGAGGGCCAGCTGTGCACCGCCGTCACCTCCGAGCAGCTCAATCAGCTCCTGGGAAGCATCATGAAGATCGTGGTCAACAACCTGGGCATCGACGAGGCCTCCTGGATGAAGAGACTAGCAGGTTGGTGAGCAGAAATCTGCAACTCCGGGTCTTTTCAAGAATCAAGAATCTTTCTTGTTATTATGCATTAGCACAACAAACAGCTAAATATTTACACCTGCAGAACTATAACGTAATTACAGAACTTAGAAGGCTTGACACAGTAGTAGCAAGTAGTGTGGCAGTAATGCAAGGCATTCAGCAGCAAAATGTTCAACACAGTGCAAGTCCCAGTCCTTAGGTGTGAATGTCAGTGAGAACATGGGAGGTGTGAGTGTATGTCTGCAGAGGTTTGATGTTCAATTTACAAATGTCCGGAGCAGAGGGGGTACATTTCACAGCCTTAGGGAAGAAGCGGTGTCTCAGTCTGCTTGTTTGTGTTTTTAATGTCCTATACCTCTTTCCAGAAGGTAGAGGCAGAAACAGCTCATTACCAGGGTGGGTGGGGTCTGCTGCAATACACCTGGACTTCCTCTGTACATAGCCCTCATTCAGTGAGTCCAGATCTGGTAGAGGAATATTTCCTACAAACCACTGAGCCATTTTCACCACCGATGCCAGGTCCTTCTTGTTCTGTGCCATGCGGCTCCTGTACCACACCGACACATTGAGACAGAGGATGCTCTCTATTGTGGCTCTGTAAGACTTCAGCTTGTTTCAGCCTCATTGATGTGGCTGCCCAAGAACCTGATTTCCACCTGCTCCACTGCATCTCCTTGTATGAGAGGAGCATGTTCAGTCTTCCTGGTCCTCCTGTAATCTACGATGACCTCCTTGGTCTTGCTGGTATTCAGAACAAGGTTGTTTTCAGAACACCATCATGTCAGATGCTGGATCTTCTCTCTGTAGTGAGTCTCACTGTTATTCTATATGAGAATCCAGTACGGTGGTCTCAACTGCAAACTTCACAACTGTATTCATGGGATGGATGGTGGTGCAGTTGTGTGTGAACAGAGTAAAGAGAACTGGACTAAACACACAGCCCTGGGGTGTGCCTGTTTTAAGGATCAGTGATGATGATGTTTGGCATCCAATTCTCACCACTTCTATTGGTGAGGAAGTTCCTGATCCAGACACACAGCGATGCAGGCAGCCCCAGGTCTTGAAGCTTCAGGGCTAGCTTCTCTAGAATAACTATTAAAAGCTGAGCTCAAGTCCACAAATAGCATTCTGACGTCGCTGTTAGGATGCCCCAGGGGGGACAGCGCTGCATGAAGTCCAGTTGAGACTGCATTCTCAGCTGATAGGTTCTCCCTGCAGGCAAACTGATGGCTGTCCAGTCCAGCAGGGATAACTTCCTCTATGTGCTTTAGGACGATCCTCTCAAAGCACTTCATGATGATTAGAGTTAAAGCAACAGGGCAATAATCATTGAGGCAGCTGACAACTGATTTATTTGGCACAGACACAATGATGGAGGACTTGAGGCACACAGGAACTGAGTGAGCTGCAGGGTGAAAGTCAGCTGTTGCTCCTCCAGCCGAGAGGAACGTATTGTCTTTACGGCCGGATGCATCGAAGAGTGCAAAGAAGCTGTTAAAGATGTCAGGGAGAGTGGAGTCGGCTGGTCTTTGTTGTCCGTTATAGTTTTGATGCCTTTCTCCACATGTTACGTGGGTTGTCGTCAGCAGTATTTTCCTCAAGTGCACTTTCTGTACCTGTGTGTAGCCAGCCGGATGCCCTTCTTTAATTCTTTCTGGGCCCTGCTAGCCTGTAACCTAGTCTGTAGGCAGCACCCCACTTTTTTATTTTTTTATTTATTAAAATTTATTCATTTCATTAAAATCAAGTCAACAACTCAAAAAATAAAAAAACATACATTCAAAATAAAATGAAAGGCAGCAGATGAAGAATAATCTTATAATCTCTGCCCCATTTTTACCCAAATATACTCACAACAATAATTTACCAAGAACAAAGTTAACTACATCACCAAAGTAAAGACTACATCAACTCAAACAACGATTCATATACATTCTTATGCTAGTTTTTCATATTCTTTCAAAAAAATCACTTTTAACAATCTCTTAAATATATACCGAGATCTGGCTGTTTTAACATTTTCTTCCAGACCATTCCACAATCTTATTCCATGAATTATTGTACACCGCTCCTTCAAACTGGTATGACAACAAGGCTTCACAAACATGTCTGTCCCTTTAAGAAAATAAGTACTATCCGTTTTAACAAAATTTACTTGTATATTTACAGGCAATATCTTTTTATGAGCCCTTTACATAAATAGCAAAATGCTATAATCAACTAAATCATAGAACTTCAATATTTTTAGTTTATAAAACAATATACAGATGATGTCTAAGCATCCAGATACAAGCCCTGTTTCAACACGTCCCAGTCAGTGTTCTCAACACAGTCCTGCAATGTGATCCGACATGCTGTTGGGCTGGTGTTGCCTTGTATGCACCTGTTGGAAGGTGGAATGAACCTGTTGGTTCTGTTGACGGGGCGGGGCGCCCCACTTGTGTAATGGTAGGTGAAACACTGGGTGCCTTCTTCTTCAACTCAGCTGCCATGCTCTGCTGGATCTCTGGTGGAATAAAGTCCAGAATCAGGGATGTGTAAAGTCCATACTGCTTCCCCCCCTCTATTGAGGCTTCAAGTAACAGATATCGGCAAAAACAGCCATAAAAGAACGAAAACAAGAAAAAGCCGAGATCTCCGAGCTGCTGAATCCACGCGCACCGCCATCTTGGATAAAATGGATCATTTTGGTTGCTATAGTCTAGTTGTAACTTAATCTTTTAGAACTTTATGCAGTCGCTATCTAGTATGTCCCGCATTGATAAGCGTTCGCTAACAGTTGCTAACTTTGTTTTCTCCAGTGTTTGCCCAGCCCATTGTCAGCAGGGCGAAACCAGAGATGCTGAAGTCCCACTTCATTCCCACGATGGAAAAGCTGAAGAAGCGTGCAGGAAAGGTGGTGGCCGAGGAGGAGCACCTGCGTATGGAGGGCAAATCTGAGGTGGACTCAGAAAACGGGACCATTCGGGACGAGTTCGCTGTCCTGTGTCGTGACCTGTATGCCCTGTACCCTTTTTTCATCCGCTACGTGGACAATAGCAGGTAGGTGCACAAACTTTTTAAAATTATTTCTGTAAACACTCGCACTAAAAACAGTAAAAACAAAAGGGTCAAATGGACAAGACTTTTCTGGTTTTGTAGATAAATTCTTATGCCGGTTTAAAGAACGTTCTGTAGCTTCAGCTTATTGGTTTTTGCCATTTTTGTCTGAAGGGCACGGTGGTTGACGTGTCCGGACCCCGATGCAGAGGAACTTTTCAGGATGGTTGGAGAGGTTTTCATCTTCTGGTCCAAATCACACGTACGTGTTCCAGCATCTTTGGTATTTTCAGCCTTCTTTTTCCCAATTCTTATCATTTCTGTCATCCTTTGTTTAAAGTAAAAGAGGATGTGATGATTGTATTGTTCAGGTTCTAATAGTCGGCTCATTATGTTTCAGTTGGTTAAAAAACGTTAAGGTGTTCAATTTGAACCAAAGTTTTTGGTCCAACACCCAGAATTATTCAACACATTTTCAGCTAGAAAAGTTACATTTTCTGTAGAAATACAAAGTGAAGCTGAAATCTGTTGAAGAAGCTGAAACTAGTTGTTAAAGAGGTCCTCAACACACTGTGAAACGGTAACTCCGCCCCCAGAGCAAATTCAAAATCCCTCATGAAAATGGGAGTGTCGAGAGACATGGAGGGGAGGAGGTGGGTGGTTGAGCTGCGTTCATGCCCCCTCTAGCAACAAACTAAAACAAACTAAAACTCCAGAAAACAACTTACAGCAAGCAACAACAAAGAATAAATATGTAGATGTATTTATCTATTCCGACCCGATCCATCCAAAACAAAAGGCCTAATTTTTTTTATAATAATACTACAAAGTATTCCGTGACCAGGGTTCGAACCTGGGTCTCTCGGCCCCCAAACCCGCACCTACACCATTGCCCTATCGTGGCATTTATGCATTATTTGTCCATCGCAACATAAGAAAAGAAATACAACCAAATAGTTTTGATGTAGTGAAAAGTATTTCTAAAATAAACAAGTTAAAATATACAAATAACTATTGCCATTTCGAAAACTATAATATGCTTCTTTGCAGTACTTTTCCGGAGTGCAATGTACCACTTCCATATAAGGTATGAACTGTAGCAGGACCTTCTCATCTCTGCAGGGGATTGGCTCTGCTTGAACCACTTTCATGACGTCAGAGTGAACAGTCCTTGACCAATAAGAAAATTAAGCTGCAATACCTATGTTCAACCCATAGGGTTACCATAAACACGTTTTTAGACCAAATATTGCCAATTTAAACTAATACGCACAATTATGTGAAGATTAACACAGACATAGTGCTATACAACATTTTAGACACATTCTAGGGAGTTTGACAGCTAAAAAAAGTTAATTTGGAGTTTAGTCCCTCTTTAAAGCTAAAAAATGCAAACATCTAAAATAGCAAAATGCTAACTAATCTAAAATGTTCAAAATATGAGCTAATAAAGCAAAAACACCAAACAGCTACAATTAAAATGCTAACTAAAAGCTGAAAGAAGCTAAACTTGAGGTAAGAGTTAAATGTAAAATGGAAGTCAAGTAAAAGAAACAAAATACGAACTATCAGCTAAAAGAAGCAAAATATCTTAAAGCTAAAAAGCTAAGTGCTATCCAAATGCTAAAAAATGAAAATGCTAACTAAAATATTAATGAAGCAAAACACTAGTAGCTAAAAGAAACAAAACGACAGCTGCAAGTAGCAAAATACTAACTTGAACCTAAAGTAGTAAAAAAATGGCCGAGTAGAAAAAGTATCAAAATGCTAGGTAAAAGTGGCAATCAGTCAATCAATCAATCAATCAAGTTAATTTGTATAGCACATTTCAGCAAGAAGGCAGTACAAAGTGCTTTATGGTAAATGGAGCTTATTTATATAGCGTTTTAAAGCCCCCTGTGAGGAGCCCCAAAGCACTTTACAATACCAACCATCCACCCATTCATACACGCATTCATACACCGGTAGCGGTAGACTGCCATGCAAGGCGCCTTTCCAGTCCTACCGGGAGCAACTCGGGGTTAAGTGTCTTGCCCAGGGACACGACACATGGTGTGGGGAACCGGGATTCGAACCTCCAACCTTCCGATCGGGGGACGACTGCCATTACCACTACGCCACGGCCGCCCTTTACATCATATAAACACAAAATTAAAAGTCTTAAAAACATCAGTCACCATTTAAGAAATCAGTAACAAACATTACATTTTGTCGAGTGCCATCAAATATTTTGATCAATGATCAATTTATTATAGTTCAAAGGCAACTCTAAACAGATGGCTTTTTAAACTTGATTTAAAGGAACTCGGTGTTTCAGCTGTTTTGCAGTTTGTTCCAGATTTGTGGTGCAAAAGAGTACCTAGGAGTTAAAAGTATCCATCCATTATCTTTACCCACTTCTTCCTTTCTGGTCGTGGGGGTCCCTGGTGCCAATGTCCAGCTATCACTGTGCAAAAGGCAGGAGATGACCTGGACAGGTCTCCAGTCCATCACAGGGACACATAGAGACAAACGAGACAAACAACCACTCACTCTCTCACCTAGGAACAATTTAGAGTTACCAATCAGTCTAACATGCATGTTTTTGGTCTGTGGAACTGGAGTACCCAGAGAAAATTTAAAATAAACTCTACCTGGAGGATTGAGCTTACAAACCTTTTTCCTGAAACAGTTTTTAAGGGAGTAACTTGTAGGCACAGCCCCATAAAGACTGGACCTAAACCTGTTCCGGTGTGTTCCACAGCACTTTAAGAGGGAGGAGCAGAACTTTGTGGTGATGAACGAGATCAACAACATGTCCTTCCTCACCGCTGACAGTAAGAGCAAGATGAGCAAGGTAAGAGTGGCGGACAGGGCGCGGCGCTGCCCGAGTCACCACATACGCAGCTGTAACACATTAAGAAACTAATCATTAATGTTCCACTAACTCCACCCACTGCCAGCCGACAACGATGTAATCCACCAGTCCTCAGCTGTAGTTAGGACCATCATGTTATCTGTTAGCCTCATCATTTGTGCAGGATGATTAAAGTGGCAGTAGAGCTGTGTGATGAGCCGTGTTGCTAACTGTGTTTTCTCCTTATATCCTGTGTCGGGGGTTTGGACGGCGGGCCACTAGGCCGGAGACGGAGAGGTTAGATTGTGTTTGTGCACGAGCGCTGTGCTGATCGCATGGCACCCTGAGTTTGAGAGGCATTTTCATCAAGCTCTGTCGCACTTTCATGGACAAACTGAGCCCGTTGTTCACACAAATACACATCCACACACACAAACACAACTATTAGCATGTTTGTCTTCACGGAGTCTGTGGGTGGACCAAACGTTGGGCTCTCAAACACCAAACCCAGAGCGGCTCTTCAAAACTTCAACTTCAGACGGACTTTTGTCAAATGAGTGGATTTAGTGTCTGTCAGCGTAGAGCAGATCCTCAAACTGTGAACCAGAGTCCAGATCCAGAATCACAAAGTCCCACTGGGACCCAGAGAGAGTCTTAAAGTGATTTTAAACTTCGTGCCATGTTTATTCATGGGAAATCCCGTGATTTCCCATGAATAAACACGGTGCGAAGTTTAAAATCACTTTTAAAGCAAAATTAAATTGATTTATCATTTTGTTTGCAAAAACTAACATATTTAAATGATAAAATATACTGTATGTATTTTGAGCAATTTTATGCGTAGTAAAAAAAATCATGTCAGTGACGCTTTAATTTTCAATCCGTTTATTTTGACCTGAACACTGATTCAGCATTCACGCTTTTATTTTCCGTTCTTTTTGTTTTTGCAATCTACAGTATGTACTTCTGCAGACTTTGTGCTATTTTAGCTTCTCGTATAATATCAAATGTTCAGCTCATTCAGGAGGTGAGTGCTACAACTTTTATCATTTTTATACCTTTTAAAGTATTTACAATTATTTTCCTCAGAGGGGAAAAAATCAGAGATCTCTTCAGGTCCTAAAAACACAGCTCTGTTTAAAATCTCTGTTTTTTGTCTTCCACGTTTAGTTTGTAGCTATCATTCTGCTACTTTTAGCGTTCAGCAAGCCTTTTGCTTCTATGTTGTATTTTGCCATGTTAAATTTTTAGTTAGCGTTTAGCTTATTTTAGATAATGTTGGAACTTTTTAATTTTAGCTAATTCCTTGCTTCTCTTAGCTTTTAGCAAGTCTTATTAGTTTGATCTAGCTTCTTAGCTTTTAACTAGTTGCCACATTTGACTTTTAGCTCATGCTTTGCTTAATTTAGCTTTTAGCAAAGAATCTACTTTTTTTTAGCATTTAGCAAATGTTTGGCTTCATTTAGGTTTAGCTAGCGTTTTGATACTTTGAGCTAGTGTTGCTACTTTTTGTTTTTAGCTAGCATTTTGCTTCATTTAGCCTTTAGCAAGCCTTTTGATACTTTTAGCTAGCATTGCTACTTTTAGCCTTTAGCTAGTGTTTTTCTTCATTTAGCAAACGATCTGCTTCTGCTGATGTTTCAGAGCTTTGCTGCAGCATACACGTGGAAAATAAATGTATGAAGTCTTAGTTTAGATTAGGGCTGAACAATTAATTGCATTTGCAATAATATCACAATATGATCAAATGAGATTTTCTAATCGCGAAGACTGCAATTTGACTGGTCACGTGACACAAATCTTTATAAAAAAAACACCACAAAGACATTTACGATGGTTGCATGGCTAGAATGACAACAACCAGTGCTTCAACTTCAAGTAAGCAAAGTATCAGCCGACAGGGATCACTGACCAAACTGTTTGAACTTCAAACAGTAATTTTTTTATATCTAATTTTTTATATTTATTTATTAACTGTCATGTGAAGTTCAGACAGTAGTTAGGAAGTTCACTTAACATGTTTACTATTATGTTTATGAAACAAGAAAAAATAGAAATGGTGAAAAGAAAAGGCATAGATTTGTTTGCTTTATTGTAATCTCTGCTTTAAATAAATCTGACATTGTTTATTATAAAACAGAATGATTTATTGCTTCTGATTGTTGAAAAATACTTGAAGATATTTTAAAAAATAATTGCGTTTTAAATCGCAATTGCAATTTATAGAAAAAACATTGCAATTAGATTATTTTCCAAAATCGTTCAGCCCTAGTTTAGATTGAAATGAGTTTTTAGCTCTATACGTATTCAGCTGAGCTCACAGAGGTCAAACACTGAATTAAATGTGACCAAACCTCCACAAACACAGTTTTCGTCCTCATTTAAATAGCTGAACAGAGACTCGGTCTTCCTGTTTATGGAAGCTTTTATGTCCCTTATTTCAAATAAAAATGGATTAAGAGAAATGCTTTTTAGTTTTCAAATCAAGCTGCACATTTTGACTCATAAATGAAATTTCCATCCATCCATCCATCCATCCATCCATTTTCTTCCGCTTATCCGGGGTCGGGTCGCGGGGGTAGCAGCCTAAGTAGGGAGGCCCAGACTTCCCTCTCCCCAGCCACTTGGAGCAGCTCCTCTGGGGGAATCCCAAGGCGTTCCCAGGCCAGCCGAGAAACATAGTCCCTCCAGCGTGTCCTGGGTCTTCCTCTGGGTCTCCTCCCGGTGGGACATGCCCGGAACACCTCACCAGGGAGGCGTCCAGGAGGCATCCTAACCAGATGCCCGAGCCACCTCAACTGGCTCCTCTCGATGTGGAGAAGCAGCGGCTCTACTCCGAGTCCCTCCCGGATGACTGAGCTTCTCACCCTATCTCTAAGGGAGAGTCCAGACACCCTGCGGAGAAAACTCATTTCAGCCGCTTGTATCCGAGATCTTGTTCTTTCGGTCATAACCCAAAGCTCATGACCATAGATGAGGGTGGGAACGTAGATCGATCGGTAAATTGAGAGCTTTGCCTTTTGACTCAGCTCTCTCTTCACCACGACAGACCGGTACAGCGCCCGCTTCACTGCGGACGCTGCACCTATCCGCCTATCGATCTCACGCTCCAGTTTTCCCTCATTCGTGAACAAGATCCCGAGATACTTAAACTCCTCCACTTGGGTAAGGACCTCCTCCCCGACCCGGAGAGGGCACGCTACCCTTTTCCGGCTCAAGACCATGGCCTCGGATTTGGAGGAACTGATCCTCATCCCGGCCGCATCGCATTCAGCTGCAAACCGCTCCAGCGAAAGCTGTAGATCACGAGCTGATGAAGCCAATAGGACCACATCATCTGCAAAAAACAGAGAAGCGATTCTAAGGCCACCAAAACGGATCCTCTCAACACCTTGGCTGCGCCTAGAAATTCTGTCCATAAAAGTTATGAACAGAATCGGTGACAAAGGGCAACCTTGGCGGAGTCCAACTCTCACCGGAAACGAGCCTGACTTACTGCCGGCAATGCGGACCAAGCTCTGACACCGGTCGTACAGGGACCTAACAGCCCATATCAATGGGCCTGGTACCCCATACTCCCGGAGTACCCCCCACAGAACCCCCCGAGGGACGCGGTCGAATGCCTTTTCCAAGTCTACAAAGCACATGTAAACTGGTTGGGCAAACTCCCACGCACCCTCCAGGACCCTGTTGAGGGTGTAGAGCTGGTCTAGTGTTCCACGACCAGGACGAAAACCACACTGCTCCTCCTGAATCCGAGGTTCGACTATCCGACGGACCCTCCTCTCCAGAACCCCTGAATAGACCTTACCAGGGAGGCTTAAGAGTGTGATCCCTCTATAGTTGGAACACACCCTACGGTCCCCCTTTTTGAATAGGGGAACCACCACCCCAGTCTGCCAATCCAAGGGAACTGCCCCCGATGTCCACGCGATATTGCAGAGTCGCGTAAGCCAACACAACCCCACAACATCCAGAGCCCTAAGGAACTCAGGACGAATCTCATCCACCCCCGGAGCCTTGCCACCGCGGAGCTTTTTAACCACCTCGGCGACCTCCGCACCGCATATATTGTTAGAAAATTTTAAATGAAATTTAAAATGAATAATCCAAACTGCATTTTCATTTTCTTCTTCGAGACTGCTCAATTTGTAAATTAATTAAAATGATAAATAAAATAATGTTTAACATTTAATTTTCAAAACATGTCATAGTAAAAAGTGACCAAAATTCATTTTGCAATATCAATTTTGAAAATTAAAATGAAATAGCAGAAATGCTTTTTCATTTCAAAGTCAAGCAGCGATGACGTCGGCTGTGATTTAGTGTTGAAGCTGCCGACGCGAGGAGCCGTTGACCTTGTTCCCATCGTTGGTTTGGTGTTTCAGAGCCCTCAAAGGAGCATTTGACAGTCTGTTTGTTGTTGGTCTGTTGGGGGGTGTTGCGTGTGTGTGTCTGTGTGAGTAAGAGGGTCCAGAGGGCTTGATGAATGCTCGTTGCTGTAGATGGTAGTGGCCTGAGAGATTTCATGGCGCTCGGCTGAGCAGTCGGGTGCCTGTTGCGCGCTCCTGTAGCCGAGCGCCATCGCCATGTTTTTGTTTGACCCATCAACACTTTGCCCTCAGATCGTCCCTGCGGACCCAGCTGCGGAGCCCGTCTGCTGTCTGTAAACTGATATCTTCACACTTTTTTATGGTTAAGGTTCCTGCGCCTGGAGACCCGACTCTTCTCGCTCCAGAACCGTTATCTTCTTTGGGTTCTGCTCCTATTCAAAACACATACCGTAGTTTTCTTGTTTCATTAGATTTGCCTGATCTGTCTGCAACCGAAAGTCATACGAAACAGGAAGTCCACCTGCTTTCACTTCTAGGGTCTTACCTATCAGGACATAATGAAAATAACCAGGTCTTTACCAGGTTCTACCATTATTTAAACCTAATCTCAGGTGAAAAAAAATAAAAAAATCACAAGAGATTGTGTGATTGTTCATTCAACATAAATGAAGCCAACATAGAAAAACTGCTTCTAACCTCGCTGCTTTCATATTTCAAGAGGGTCAGTGTGTATTGACACAAACCAGGCACTAGGGAGCACCAGCCAGTGTATCTCTGGTCCCAAGCATGGGTAAATGGTGAGGGTTGTTTCAGGAAAACGACATAAAGCACTTTTGCTAAAACTATAATGCGAGTTCATCTAAGTGAAACCATACCAGATCGATTGAGGCCCGGGTTAACGACCGCCACCCGTGCTGTTGACAAACTGTGCCGGCAGAAATTGTGCTACTGTTAGTCGAAGACCACAAGGAGGGAAATGTGGTGAGACCAACTATGTTGTGTGGTCTGGAGACAGAGACATGGACAAAAAGACAGGAGACAGAACTGGAAGTGGCAGAAATGAAGATGCTGAGGTTCTCCTTAGGAGTGACATGGATGGATAAGGTCAGGAATGAGATCATCAGAGGTACAGCACATGTTGAACAACAGGGAGATAAAGTTAGAGAGGCCAGACTGAGATGGTTTGGACATGTCCAGAGGAGGGACAGTGGTTTGGACATGTCCAGAGGAGGGACAGTGTGTATATTGGTAGAAGGATGTTAGAAATGCAGCTGCCAGGAACAAGACTGGATGTGGAGGTGGACTTGTGGCGACCTCTGAAAATGGAAAAGGAGCAACTGAAGCTGCCTGTCAGTCAGAGAAGGGTCAAAGGTCATTTGTAAACCATTTGGAGTTCATCGTTTGACAAAGAAAATTATGTTTTGCATTTAGGACAGCTGTCAGTCGTCCCAGGAGTGGCAACAAATTCACCCTGAAGGGTGATATGAAAAAATGAACTTTTATCTCAGGCTTTACAGGCCTCAGTTAGCAGGTTAAAGGTCGAAGGTCATGGCCTCTTCTTTCTAAAAACAACATGGCAGAGTTAAAGGTTCAGTCTGCAGTTTCTGTAGAACATCAGCACTTAGAAAAAATTTCAACAAGCAAAGCATTCTGATCCCTCCCCCTCAGAGCCATATATGGCTCTGCCCCCTTGTGGTCTGTTGAAATTCAAATTCAAGCTCTGTTTTTATTGGCTGATTCAAATTCAAGCTCTGTTTTTATTGGCTGATTCAAATTCAAGCTCGGTTTTTATTGGCTGGTTACAAACTTTGTTTTTATTGGCTGGAAAATGGCGGGTCACTTTTTCTTTTTAGAAATGCTTATTTACCACCTGGAGAAGCAAGGGGACAATATTTTTTAGTTTTTTTCAGAGATTACCTCTCTAACATCAATCTAGTGACAGAGTGAAGAAATATGTTAAAAATATATTGTTAGAAAAGTTACATATAGCAGCTTTAAGTTGGGAAAAGTTCTATATTCGTGTAAGCTCCGCCCTTTAAGCCACGCCTATTGGATTTTATCCCTGCGCTTCGCGCCAACACTTTTTAGTGTTGGCACGAAGCGCAGGGATAAAATCCAATAGGCGTGGCTTAAAGGGCGGAGCTTACACTCATAGAATCTAGGGTTACAATACGTAACCAACGTTTCATTCGAGGGAACCACAAGGGTTTTGGGACAATGACCTTTGATCCGATGAGCCCAAAGCAGAGAAGTTTACCCAGAATGCACCGCAGCAAACCTCTCCTCCCAGCTGTCAGTATGGTGGTGGAGGGCTGATAGTTTGGGCTCCTTGCAATCATTGAGTGGACCGTGAACTTCTCTGTATGCCCAAGGGTTCTGGACTCAGATACGAGTCTATCTGTCCAGCAGTTGAAGTTTGGACCAAACTGGGTCCAACTGGACATTTCTTCTCATTCTGCTCCTGTTTAATAAAAAAAAAAATGAGATGGTGGAATCTGTTGTGTGTTTTTATACATTTGAGGTGAGTTTTGAATAATTTTATTACGCCCTGATACGTGAAAAGCTCCAGAACCAAGGTGGGGTGGACTTTCTTTTTTCCGGGACTGTTTCTGTCGAGTTCGATGTGAAGCTCCTGTTTCTCAGCTGTTTTTACACTAACCGGACTCATTGCTTCTTGTCATGCTCACTGACGCCATTAAAACTCCTACTTATTCCCGTGTGACATCACTGACATTTTCATAAAGTGGATAACGATTAAGTCTTGGTACAATATTAACTTTTGTGAATAAAACCCAAAGATTTTCCTTTTTTTTAACCTACGTTCCTTAACAGTAGGCGAGTAGACTAAGAATAGACCACACACCAGCTGACCCTTTAGACCAGGCAGGTCCAATCCTGGTCCTGGAGACCACTGTCCTACATGTTTGAGATGTTTCTCTGCTCCAACACACCTGGTTTGAATCACTGGATGATGAACAGGCTACTGCAGAACACAAGGAGGGGATTCAACCATTGATTCAGGTGTGTTGGAGCAGAGAAACATCTTTATTTATTTATTTATTTATTAAATTTTATTCATTTCATTTAAAAACATGACAATTAAAAAACTAAACTA
>JBBPBX010002396.1:41175-52657 GCA_038048925.1 Garcialebias charrua | reverse complement strand
TATATATATGTGTGTGTGCTGCCTTTTGTTAAAAGACAGAAATTTAAAGTTATAACTAGTTTAAGTAAATGCATGGTAGAAACGTAGAAGATGTTTGGGTTTTAAATTCTGGTCAGAGTGGCTCCTCTCTCCCTTGAGAATATCGTTTTACATGCTGCACGCTAGGAGTGAGCACTCTTGCGTAAGGTACAATCTTTGACGTATCGGGACAAGTTTGTCAAAAACAGCCGTTAGCAGCGTTTAAGATAACTCATAGCGCTAAATATGCTCTTACCACTTGTACCTTGGAAGGTTTTCGTCTTTTTACAAAAACTTACAAAGTAAAAAAAGTTCAAGAAGTCTTCAGTAAAAATCAAGAAAGCAAGCTTGAGTGGGGACTTTTTTTATTATTTACTTTTTGTTAGCTGGCTGTCTAGCCTCACATAGTCACGTGTCGTGAGGACAGCACAGTAAAAAGACGTGGTACTCAGTAGGCATGTAACGGTTGTAGTTGGTGTACCGAACCGAAAAGGTACGGAGGTGGACCGAACCGAACGTGCTGTACCGAAACGGTTATTTTTTCACTCATTGAATGTTAATATGTGCGCCGCGGAACAAAATTTCCTGGGCGCGTTTCAGCACGGAGCTATTATCTCGCAGCACGCGCAGCATTAGCCGTTAGCTTCTCGCTGCGGTTTCCTGTTTGTTAACGTTATGGTTTTCTTGTTAAAAGACGAGCGCACAAAGCTGTGTGTGTGGACGTTTTTTCATGAAGACTGGATCTGCAGCAGCAACACGTCTAACGTGAACGCGCTGGAAACTACGTCATCAGAACGTGAACGAGCTGTTACAAAGTACGCTAACCACACAGCTGCATTTAAACAACTTCTACAAAGTGCGCTAACAACACAGCTGCATTTAAACAACTTCATCAGGTAATTTAGATGGGTCCAGATCAATAACACAAACTGTATGAGTTTTTAAAGCTCTGAATCTAAGTCTGAAAGTTTTTAATGCACAGTTGATCCTTGCTATGAGACATCCATCACGTCAACACTTAAGTCAAAAAGTTCAGCTCTTTATGAAAAAACTAAAACTGATGGTCAACAAGTCCTGGAGCTGATTTAAACCCTGCCCTGATGATGAGTGAGATATTCAACCGTTCAAGAGGTATTGTTATTTTATTATAATTATTATTTATAATTTATTATTATTTAAAATTATAATCTTATTAACTTATTTTTTTACCTCTGTGTTTTATTTCCAGTATTTCCAGTTACAGAGGTAGCTGCTCTCCTTCCACTTCAGGGAAATCCACCAGAGATCACCTGCTGCAGCTAAGAAGTGTGTGATGACTGAATTGAACTCTGGAACTGTTCCAGGACCAGTCCCACCAAGAAGAGGTTGTGAGTAATGAGGACAAATACAGCCACACTGGTGCTACTGGACAAAAACTTTATTAGTTAAGATTGTAAACAGTCTGTTGCTGCTTATTGTTCTGGTTCTGACTGTTATTGTATTCATTAAGATTTTTATTATTTTTAATATAATTTATTTATTGTAGAGTGCTGTTTATTTAAAATATCATCCAAATGGGTCACTTTTATTTATTACTACAATACAATACAAACATATTTTTGGCATATTTTCAAAATAAACATTTTGTAAGTCTTTATTTTGTCTTTTTTTTTTTGTACCGAAAATAAACCGAAAATAAACCGAACCGAGCCCTCCTTGTAATTGAACCGAACCGAAATGTGATTTTAGCGTACCGTTACACCCCTAGTACTCAGCGGGTTCAAGCATACAGAGCTACTTAAGCAACATGAGTCTTCACTCTGGGAGAAGCTATCACAGAGACTACGCTGCTGAGCAGTCAAGTAAAGCTACTGGTGATGAGCAACAACCAGAAGTTACCACTCAATCAGCTACAGGGGAGCAGCAACCACAACCATTCGACACCAGGTCACAGGTATCCAGAGCACCCACCAGGCAGTCTCATCGAACGTCTTCATCATCAACAAGTTCTTCAGCTGCGAGGGCCTACGCTAAAGCTCAAGCAGCACGTGCGCAACTAGCCTTCGCTAAAAAAGAAGCTGACATGATGAAACAAAAAGCTGAACTAGATGCAGATCTACATGTCCTCCAGTGTCAAAAAGCAATAGCTGCAGCTGAAGCAGAAGCCACAGCTTATGAAGAAGCAGAGAATCAGAGCGGGGAGCTCTGTGGAGAACTCTGCGTTGAAGCGGAACATAACAGCCCTGCGCAGCGAACGAGTGAATATGTTCAACAGCAGTGTGAGTTCTTCCCTGACACTCAGCACAATGAAGAACAGCCTCGTGAAAGAAATGACCACGCCCAAAAAATACAAGGCAGTGCACAGGTAGCCAATCCTGTCGCAGTCAACATTCAAACAAACCCACCAGCAACAAACAGTGTAATTAAACAAGAGCCGACTGTGTACACATGCTCGACAAACAATACTCGAGATTTTGCAAAATATCTCATCCGCAAAGAATTAGTGAGTACAGGTCTTCTACAATTCGATGACAAACCTGAAAATTATTGGGCATGGAAAACCTCATTCATCAGCACCACCAAAGACCTAAGTCTGTCTCCAAGAGAAGAATTAGATTTATTGACAAAATATTTAGGTCCAAAGTCATCTGAACAGGCAAAACGCATTCGTGCTGTACACGTCCTCAATCCTGCGGCAGGTTCCGAGAGGATCTGGCAACGCCTTGAAGAGTGTTATGGTTCACTCGAGGTTATTGAGGACGCACTTTTAAAAAAAGTAGAAGACTTTCCCAAGCTGACAAACAAAGACAATGTTAAACTGCAAGAGCTCGGCGACATCTTAATGGAGCTTCAGTGTGCTAAACAAGATGGTGGCCTGCCTGGGCTTGCATACCTAGACACAGCTCGAGGAGTCAGACAAATAGTTGAAAAGCTTCCCTTCAACTTACAGGAAAGATGGACAACTGTAGGAACGCAGTACAAAGAGACTCATAGGGTGTCATTTCCTCCTTTCACAGTTTTCACACAGTTCATCCAGCAGCAGGCAAAAATGAGAAATGACCCTAGCTTTGCAATATTCAATCCTAACAGCCATTTCCTTTCTCACGCAGAAAAACTGAAACCAAACAGTCAAAAAACTACTGTTTCTGCACATAAAACAGAGATCACAGCAGAGTCTAAGCAAAGGAGTCCAAATGAATTGGAGGAACCAGATCGCCAGTGCCCAATCCACAGAAAACCACATCCGCTCAAAAAGTGTAAGCTTTTTAGAAATAAACCCATTGAGGAAAGAAAGACCTACTTGAAAGAGCATCACATCTGCTACAGGTGCTGTGGATCTGTCAGACATCTTGCAAAAGACTGTAAAGTAGCAGTTAAATGCATAGAGTGCGACAGTTCAAAACACTTATCAGCAATGCATCCTGGTCCCTCTTGCACTCCAGAGAGCACAATACAAGAAAACAATGACAGTGAAGAGCAAGTAGACAACTCACTCTCAGTTGTCTCAAAATGCACAGAGATATGTGGACAAGGTGATAGTCCACGCTCATGTTCTAAGATCAGTCTAGTCAAAGCATATCCTGCTGGCCAAAAAGAAAGAGCTATTAAAATGTATGCTGTACTAGACGAACAGTCAAATAGGTCACTAGCAAAGTCAGAGTTTTTCAGCCTTTTTGATATTGAGTCCAGTCCTATTCCTTACACATTAAAGACTTGCTCTGGAAAAGCACAGACATCAGGAAGGAGAGCTGCAAACTTCTTCATCGAGTCCATGGATGGAAAGATCAGCCTCCAGCTACCTCCTCTGATAGAATGCGACTCTGTTCCAGATGACAGAGCTGAAATACCCTCTCCTGAGATGACGCAGCATCACCCACATCTACTCAAAGTTGCAGACAAAATCCAACCTGTCGATCACGATGCTCCTATCCTTTTACTGTTGGGCAGGGACATCCTCAGGGTTCATAAGGTACGTGAGCAAATCAACGGGCCCAACAATGCACCTTATGCCCAGAGGCTAGACTTAGGTTGGGTTATTGTGGGAGAAGTGTGTTTAGGAAACGCTCATGGTCAGTCAGAGGTCAACGTTTACAGAACACACACCTTAGATAATGGTCGTGCATCCTACTTTGAGCCCTGCCCAAACATAATTCATGTTAAAGAGAATTATGGGGTTCCTTTAAACCCTGCTTGTGACACGGATAGTTTGGGACACACTGTGTTTGTTAGGTCTGAGTATGATGACAAACAAGCTATGTCAATTGATGACAAAACATTTCTAACAATAATGGACAATGAAGTCTATCAAAACCAAGAGAACAGCTGGGTGGCACCCTTACCTTTTTGCTCTCAGAGAAAAAAGCTGCCTAATAATAGAGGACAAGCCCTCAAACGCCTTTCATCACTGAGAAAGACTTTAGCAAAGAAACCAGAAATGAAAGATCATTACGTCCAATTCATGCAAAAAATGTTGGACAACGATCAAGCAGAACTTGCTCCACCTCTGCCAGCTGACCTAGCCACTAGGTTCATTCCAGCAGCCGACCTGAAAAACACGACTTGGTTCTCAGGTCCACACTTTTTATATTCTGACACAGAGTCACACAGCACAGGTCCTTTCACACTCATCGAACCTGAAAAAGACAAAGAGATACGTCCAGAAGTTAAAGTACTAAAAACTACAACAATGAAGTCTCAGCTAAGCTCAGAGCGTTTTGAAAAATATTCCAGCTGGACCACACTGTGCAGAGTCATATCCAGACTCATTCATGTCATCAGATCCTTCAAACAAAAGACAAATGGAAAAAAGGGATGGAAAAGTTTCAGTGAGATACCAAGCGTTCAAGAACTCACACAAGCCAAAGACGTCGTCATACGAGCTGTTCAACAAGATGCATACAAGGAGACATTCAAAAACCAGAAAGAAGGAAGACAGAAAATGAGTGCTGTTTCTGCTCCATCTGGGAACTTTTCTTCAGGACAACTATTTGGAAAACAGTGGAAACACGTGCAACACCTTGCTAACACCTTTTGGAAAAGGTGGAAAGGAGAATATTTGCCCACTTTACAAAGTCGCCGCAAATGGATGGAAACCAGACCTAATGTCAAAAAAGGAGATGTGGTCCTGCTAAAAGACTCTCAGGCTAGCAGGAACGAGTGGCCCATGGGACTGGTGGTGAGGACTTTTACCAGCAGAGACACAAAAGTCCGCAAAGTAGAAGTACGAATTGTACAAAATGGGACTGTTAAAGTATTCTTAAGACCAGTTTCAGAGATTATTGTTTTACTTTCAGAAACCGAGTGATTGTCATTTGATGCTAAATGACCAAGTGAGTTTCAAATATGTAATATTGTTTGTTGTGATAGAATGTGATTATATCAAGCGGGGAGTGTGCTGCCTTTTGTTAAAAGACAGAAATTTAAAGGTGAAGTCTGCAGTTTCTGTAGAACATCAGCACTTAGAAAAAATTTCAACAAGCAAAGCATTCTGATCCCTCCCTCTCAGAGCCATATATGACTCTGCCCCCTTGTGGTCTGTTGAAATTCAAATTCAAGCTCTGTTTTTATTGGCTGATTCAAATTCAAGCTCGGTTTTTATTGGCTGGTTACAAACTTTGTTTTTATTGGCTGGAAAATGGCGGGTCACTTTTTCTTTTTAGAAATGCTTATTTACCACCTGGAGAAGCAAGGGGACAATATTTATATATTTTCTACTTCCGGCACTCGGCAAGGCAGGTCGCATATCTTTCTGCTCTTCCCTCCCTAAGTTTTTCCTACTCCCTGCTTGCTTTTCGTCTCGTCTGTGACCCTTCAGCGCTCACTCGAACCAATATGGAATTAATCAATTGGGCTGTTTCTTCAATGGATAAGATTTTTTCCACGAAGCGGACCGTGCCAGGAGAAGCTGTCTGTCCCTCCGACACACACGCGGCTGGATACGTGCTGGACTCGTGGGGTCAGTGGCAGCCCATGTGTCTGTCCGTTTTGAGTGTGGAGGACGTGGAGGATTTGTGGATTATTGGATTATTGGTAGCAACTGCTCTGTTTTTTGGCGTAACCGGAGTTGTTTGTTATCGGAAGCTGAGGGAGGCTTCGGCGGCTATCAGAGCGCTGTCGGCACTGCCTGATCAGCAAAATTCTCTGAACCGGGCCGTGAGCTCCTCATCCCAGCTGCTGTATGAGCTCAATCGCACGATTGGTGCAGTGGTGGACCACCGTGCACCTGCTGTCCGTTTTGGGACTTGTTTGCAGCCACCCCGGATCGATCAAGGGACAGGTGGAAGTTCATGAAGCGGGGCAGAGCAGAACCACATATTTGGATTTCTTTCGGCCGTGAAACAGCACCACAGACTTGGAGGCGGCAGTGGAAAAGAACACTGTGGTCTATTGGATAACAAACAAGAACATTATCTGGCTTCTGCACATGTCCTTGAAAAGCAGGCTGTGGGAATCCATTCTCCTAGAGTGAGGAGCTGAAGAGCCCCCCCCCTCCCCCTCCCCAGAGATTTCTGTGAAGCTTCAGATAACACCCAGCTGCACATCTGCTGAACTCTGTGTTTGTCTGAAATTAATCATAGACTCAATCTCCTTGCCTGCCGTCTCTCCTTTGTTATTGTAACTAAATGTGCTCTTTGATATGGTTTTTACTGGATCACGCGGTGTCTTGAAGACAAAATGTGATTCATCTTTTTTTAATATCAATGCTGTGAATCCCAGTGTTTCTGCCTGTTTTTCCTGCTTTTGACCTTCATCTGGGGACAGATTGGGCCTGGCCGCGCTAAGAGCATATCATGTGTTGAATAAACATGTCGTGTGTTGATAAAACATATCGTGTGTTGATAAAACATGTCATGTGCTTTGTTTTGCTGCAGCTTTTGCACTCATTCTCTCTCCTGGATGCTGCAACTACATACTTACGTTGTAATTGGTGAAAATTGATGCAATGTTAATAAACCTTCTTGATTCTTGATTCTTGATTCTTGATTTATTTTTAGTTTTTTTTCAGAGATTACCTCTCTAACATCAATCTAGTGACAGAGTGAAGAAATATGTTAAAAATATATTGTTAGAAAAGTTACATATAGCAGCTTTAAAGTTATAACTAGTTTAAGTAAATGCATGGTAGAAACGTAGAAGATGTTTGGGTTTTAAATTCTGGTCAGAGTGGCTCCTCTCTCCCTTGAGAATATCGTTTTACATGCTGCACGCTAGGAGTGAGCACTCTTGCGTAAGGTACAATCTTTGACGTATCGGGACAAGTTTGTCAAAAACAGCCGTTAGCAGCGTTTAAGATAACTCATAGCACTAAATAATATGCTCTTACCACTTGTACCTTGGAAGGTTTTCGTCTTTTTACAAAAACTTACAAAGTAAAGAAAGTTCAAGAAGTCTTCAGTAAAAATCAAGAAAGCAAGCTTGAGTGGGGACTTTTTTTATTATTTACTTTTTGTTAGCTGGCTGTCTAGCCTCACATAGTCACGTGTCGTGAGGACAGCACAATATATATATATATATATATATATAAAATAAAATGAAAGGTGGCAGAAGAAGAACTAGTCTTATGAAAACTGCCCCTTTTTACTTAATTCTAATCAAAATATTTTAAAAAAATGTAATTCACAAAGACAGTAACAATCTAGCTAAATTAAAAACATAAAAACTCAAACATTTAAATCAAATCAGACAACAACTTAATTAGATATATATTATTTCCATATTCTTCCAAGAAACTCGTCTTTATCAGTCTCTTAAATGTATACAGCGATCTGGCATTTTTAACATCATCATCCAAACCATTCCACAATCCTATTCCCTGAATTATTGTGGATCGTTCCTTCAAACTAGTACTAAAATAAGGCTTCACAAACATCTCAATTCCTTTAAGAAAATATACACTCTCTCTTTTAACAAAATTTGTTTGAATATTAACGGGCAACATGCCTTTATGTGCCTTATACATAAGCAACAAAATGTTATAATTAACCAAATCATAGAACTTCAGAATTTTCAGTTGATAAAATAAAGTAGTCGACGGATATCTATAGTTTTTTTTTTCATAATAATTCGTACAGCTCTTTTCTGTAAAATGAACAAAGGATTAGTTATAGTTTTACATGCTTTACCCCAGACTTCAATACAGTAAACCAAATAATGAACAACTATTGCATTATACAACATAAACATTGCTTTATCAATGAATAACTCTCTTACTTTATACAAAACTGCTATCGATCTAGATCACATCTAAAACATGCAGGACAGTCCAGGACCAGGATTGGACATTAGACCTTTCTATGGGAGATACTGTCCACCGCTCTACTAACAAAGAAGCTGCATTATGTTCACCAGCTGGAGCTGAAGCTACAGGAAACACCTGAACCTGAACTGTTCGTGTCTGCAGGAAAACGTAGCTGATTCGCTTTGTTAGCATGTTAGCATTCTTTGATGGTCCATCTCCTTTACTCTGTTCTGTTAGAAGTTCTCAGAAGCCTCTGAGTTCCCAGAACTGTAAAGAAAAAGTCCAGTTGTTGTTTTTCTTGTTAACCTCGTGCTGATATATCACCCCCTGTTTTCAGTCCGGAGGCTCGGACCAGGAGCGCAACAAGAAGAAGAAGCGGGGGGATCGGTACTCGGTGCAGACCTCGCTGATCGTAGCGGCGCTAAAGAAGATGCTGCCCATCGGCCTCAACATGTGCTCTCCTGCTGATCAGGAGCTCATCAACCTCGCCAAGATCAGATACTCTCTGGTACCTCAGACCAGTCTGATGGACTTTTGAGTCCACAGATGGACTTTGTAGGGTCAGATCTCATCCATCTGAGCGTGCATCTTTAGCTTTAAATCATAAAATATAGTTTCTATTCTGGTTCTAAATTTGACATTCGTATGCTGCCCTTGATTTAACTTCAGGAAAGTGAGTTTTCTGGAATAAACACAAATCTTTCTCCTCGTAGAAAGACACAGATGAGGAGGTGAGGGAGTTCCTGCACAACAATCTGCACCTGCAGGGCAAGGTAAGAGCTCTTATTGTTGTAAACGTTTACAGACTGGTGTACTGAAACGCAGTAACCGTTCTTCTTTGGTGGAAGGATGTTAGAGATAATAATAATAATAATAATGAATTTAATTTGTAACACATTTTTCATTAACAAAAATCTCGAAGTGCTTCAAAGTGCAACTAAAATCAATGATCAAACAACAAAAATCAATAATAAAATCAATTAAAAACAACGATAATTCTGACAGATGCAGCTGTCCGTTCTTCACCTTTGAGATTTTTGTTAATGAAAAGTGCGTTACAAATTAAATGTATTATTATTATTATTATTATCTTTCAGCAATGTTTTTTTTTTTGCTTCATTATTAAATTCTAATCATTCAGAGCCCTCTTGTCATCTCCTAACAGGACAGTAGACTCGATCAGTTTATCATTCACAGGCTGATGATACTTTTAAGGACGTTTTAAATATCTAACCCTGTTTGAGGGTCACAAATGGCCCATGGGCCACACTTTGGACACCCCCTGACCCAGATCTTTATTGATATTTTACAGCCCACGACTTCAAGTTAAGAATTGTATAATTAGGCCGGTAGGTTGAGGAGGTGCAGATGGTGGTTTACAAGTTGTAAGGGAGGTAAAACATTTGAAAGATTTAGCAAAGTTTTATAAACGGTTGCCCAAAGAATCTGCTTTTTGGTCAAAGATTTGTGGTCCATGACATTGGAATAAACATAAACGAGGTTATTTAAGGACAAAAGACTCAACTGTGCTGAGCATTGCCCTTGTTAAGACAATCCGTTTTTCTGGTAAACCTAAGAAAGATCAACGTACCTTGATTCAATCATTGAGGGAACTGGACGCCATGAAGGGAATGTGGGTAGTGGGAATGTTTTACACACAACTCAATCGCCTTTAACACCACCGACCTAAGGTATGGATCAGTACAGGCAACTGCCAGCTGGACTCTTCTTCAGTGCTTCGACCACTCTTTAAAAATGGTCCGTCCATTGTTGTTTGGGCCACGAAGGTAAAACAAACTCCCTCTGGTGGAGCTTGTTTTCACATCAAGGGTAGCCACACAACCCTCTTAATGGTTGCTTTTGAAGAAAAGTGACCCATGTCCTGATTTTGTTTTAGAGCATAGACTAAAATCTGCTATAGAAGAACAAGAAAGCAACAATAACAAATCCACCCAATCAAAGAAATTGAACGTTTTCATGGCAGAAGGCAATTAGATGAGTTCCACATCTCGCTGTGTCCTCTGTCCTCCAACTACCTCCATGTAAGGGGCGGCCGTGGCGTAGTGGTAATGGCAGTCGTCCCCTGATCGGAAGGTTGGAGGTTCGAATCCCGGTTCCCCACACCATGTGTCGTTGTGTCCCTGGGCAAGACACTTAACCCCGAGTTGCTCCCGGTAGGACTGGATGGCGCCTTAATAATAATAATAATAATGAATTCAATTTACAATGCACTTTTCATTAATAAAAATCTCAAAGTGCTTGCATGGCAGTCTGCCGCTACCGGTGTATGAATGTGGGTATGAATGGGTGGATGGTTGGTATTGTAAAGCGCTTTGGGGCCCCTCATAGGGGGCTGGAAAGCGCTATATAAATAAGCTCCATTTACCATTTACCATGTCCTCTCTAACTATATCCTCAGTCTTTTTCCTGACAGCTGCATCTCTAACATCCTTCCACCATTATACCCACTGTCTCCAACTGGGAGGAGCAGAAGAGCCTCATGTGGCCCCAGAGCTGTAGATTTCAGACCCCTGCCCTAATAAAACCAAAGAAAATTCACCCGAAACTTGCAAATGTAAAGAAATTCTGCATTTTGTGTCCTGTTCTGGTTCAGGTGGAGGACCCGGCCATGCGCTGGCAGATGGCTCTTTATAAGGAGATGGCAGGAAAGGCCGAAGATGCCGAAGACCCCGAGAAGGTGGTGAAAAGGGTGCAAGAGGTGTCAGCAGTTCTTTACCACATCGAAGTGGTGAGTGCTCAGACAAGACAACAGGTGCATCGGAGAAGCCGGTGGCAAAAGATTAATGTGTTTCCTGTTTCAGACCGAGCACCCCTTCAAATCCAAGAAAATGGTTTGGCACAAGCTGCTGTCCAAACAGCGCCGCAGGGCGGTGGTGGCCTGTTTCAGGATGACGCCGCTCTACAACATCCCCACGTAAAGATTCTCCTGAGGATCGTTTTAAATGTCAAAGCTTTGCTGAGCCACTCCTCCCTGAAAGAGGTGCATGTTTATTTACAGGCACAGAGCCATCAACATGTTCCTGAACGCCTACAAGCGGAACTGGTTGGAAACAGAAGGCTACTCGTTTGAAGACAAGATGATTGACGACCTGTCAGTAAGTCACTGCTCTTTAGCCTTCACAAGACCTTACGGGGGGAAAAAATCAGCCATACTTTGTTTTTGTCCATGTTTTTATTTATTTATTCATTTTGGTGCAATCAATTAAAAAGTTATTTTATATTTTT
>JBBPBX010002396.1:7970-41129 GCA_038048925.1 Garcialebias charrua | reverse complement strand
AAGCCTAAAAGTCCATCTATCCATTCATTATCTTTACCCACTTCTTCTTTTTTGGGTCATGGGGGTCACTGGTGCCGAAATCCAGCAGTCACTGTGCAACAAGCAGGGGACACCTGGACAGGTCTCCAGTCCACCACAGGGACAACCATTCACTCTGTCTCTCACCTAGGGACAATTAAAGACTCCAGTATAGCTCTGCGTACGGCCGTACGCCGGTCCGTGCGCGCGTTCTGTGCGCAGGCAGTTCACAGTATAGCTCAGCGTGAGGCTCCAGCATTTTCGCACCAAATTCTTGACGTCATTTGAGCAACAGCAGGGCAGAGTCTTTACCTACAGGACAAATTTGAGGTCGCTGATTGGTCATTTGCTGACACGCCTACTGAATTGATTGACAGGTCGGGTGGGAAAAAAAAGGCGAGAGCCGGCAGCTTCTGCCGCAGCGGTGTTCTGTGTTTATATGTTAATAAAAAGTTCTAAAAAATAAACTAAAAACAGGGAGCGCTGGTCCTGCAACCCACACATCAGACAGGAAATCTGCAGAACCTCGCGCAGCCACGTTGGACCCGAGTTTAATTCGCTCGTGACAAATTCATTCATTTCTCATCATTTCAGTCATGGAGTCAGCGGAGGAGGAAGCGATCACTTGACTTTTGGCAAAAAAAACAAAAGAAAAGTCCAGATCAGGGATGAAGAAGGGGAATTTAATACATTTGTGTCACATACAAAACAGTCCGGCGCCGGGCAGTTTATTGTGAGACAACGCGTTTGCGTTTGCGGCCGTAAAAATTGAGCTTTGCGCGTACATGCCCTGCGGGGGTACGCTTGTGCCTCTGCGTACGGACGGCGTTGAGCGGCGTACGGCCGAACGCAGAGCTATACTGCAGCATTTAGAGTTACCATTCAGTCTAAGGCCCTGTACACACGTAGCCTGGTGTTTGAAAAACGAATATCTGCGCAAAAAAAATATCTCCGTACATACATGTTCAGATATTTAAAATTTTCGTCTACATTTCCCCGTTTTTTTTTCACCAGAACGTTGTAATGAATATGCTGAACCCATAGGTGGCAGTGTAGTGCCGTCACAACTCTTCAAAGCAACGACAACTTCCTGTTATTATTTATTTCTTTTTTTTTTCATTTGTGTGGACAGACCGTGCGGTAGAACTACTATTAAATACCGTGTTGGAGTACAAAGTTAATAAAACGCTGGAAAATGTTGACTGGGAATCATGTCGGAGCAGGTATGTTGACATTTTTAGCGCTTTTTTCTCCGAGCAGTATGTCACGTCAGCGCTGCTCCAGCTGGAGCATAAACCTCTGGTTCTGAAAGTCCACACGCAAACTCGAACGCGGAAAATTCTCAAATCTCCACTTTGGTCTGAGTTTTTTTATTATTCGTTTATAGTTGCATCAACCGGAGTTCACGTGTGGATAAAAGGCCAAACCGCACGATAAACTGTTCGGTTTTACTGATATCCGGCTACGTGTGTACAGGGCCTAACATGCATGTTTTTGGTCTGTGGGAGGAAACTGGAGCACCTGGAGAAAACCCACATAGCACGGAGAGAACATGCAGACTTCTCCCAGAAAGACCCCCCCGCTGGGATTTGATCCAGTGACCTTCTCACTGAGAGGCAACAGCTCTACCAACTGTACGCCAGTGACCTTAAAATGAGTAGCATCTGGAAGAAGGAGCAAGAGAAGCTGACGAAGTTATAACGAGTTGAAAGAGGAAGTTGTGGAGAGTCCAGGCATCAGTGGTCTGAGCGTTCATTGGAGCACTCGGTGCGGTGACCCCCATAGTGGAAGAGTGGCTCCAACAGATCCCAGGAACAACCTCAGAGAGAACAGCTGAGCTACTGAACAGAACCCTCAGAGTCCAGGCCTCTGTTGGAGGACCTGAGTTTGAAGTGAAGTGGAAGGACAGGGCGAGCTGAGTGTTAAAAAAACAAAACAACTGAACACTGGGCTACAGCAAGCTGGTTGAAGCAGCTGCTACACCTTCATCCTCCGACCTGGTGATCAGTTAACTGGGTGCAGCTGTTGTGGATTGATGATTTATTTATTTATCTTAAATATCTTAAATTGGTCCGTCTCAAGCTCACAGCCAAACTCTCATTGACTTCCATTACATCTGAGCTCAGAACCTTGGAACTTGTCGTTTGCCACATAACACAGTTTGAGGCTTTCTTTCTGCTCCGCGTTCCTGTCTGATTTATTGTTTGGTCAGGGAGTGAGAGACACGGGTGTGCGGTTACCATGGTAACCCCAACAAGTCACTGGCAGCAGTTTTAAAGGTGCAATATGTAATTTCTGGAACACGCTGGAACTTTGGAAAATTTTGAACAGTGACACGTTTCTGGTCCCTCCCCCTCAGAGCCATATATGGCTCTGCTCCCCTTCGCTCTCGGTGAAATTCAGCTCTGCTTCCGAATGCTCCACCTCCACTGCATGTCCTGTCAGCCGCTGCGAAGTTCTGTGATTATATGTTAATGAAATGTTCTAAAAAATAAAATAAAAACAGGGAGCGCTGGTCCAGCACACCAGAACACCAGGAAATCTGCAGAGCCTCGCGCAGCCACGTTGAACATGAGTTTAATTCGCTCGTGACAAATTCATTCATTTCCTCAATTCATTCATGGACTCAGCGGAGGAGGAAGCGATCACTTGACTTTTGGCAAAAAAACAAAAGAAAAGTCCAGATCAGGGATGAAGAAGGGGAATTTAATACATTTGTGTCACATACAAAACAGTTCTGCATCGCTTTGCAATCCTTTGAACGAGAACCTGCGCGGCCGCTGCGGGCTGGGACAGGCGGGGGCGTGGGTTAGGGGCGTGAGAAGCTCTGTTTTTATTGGCTGGTTAACAACGGGTCACTGTGGCTTTTTAGAAATGCTTTTAGAGAAGCAAGGGGACTATAGTTTTTTTCAGAGATTACTTTGTCTAACATCAGTCTGTCAGTAGATAGTGACAGAGTGAAGAAATATGTTAAAAATATATTTTTAGAAAAGTTACAGACTGCACCTTTAAGGTTGCTTTTTATCTTGGCTCTCTTTAGTCTTATACAGTTTGTATACTTTAAAACGTCGGCCATTTTGTACGGAAGGGTATTGCTGTCATCCATGAAATAATATTTTTTGAGCTTATGTAGTAAAAACGTGATACGTATGTAGTAATAACGTGATATTATGTAGTAAAATGTGATATTATGTAGTAAAAACGTGATACGTATGTAGTAATAACGTGATATTATGTAGTAAAAACGTGATGCTGTATTATGTAGTAAAAACGTGATACGTATGTACTAAAAACGTGATATTATTGATAATAGCATATCACGTTTTTACCACATAATATCACGTTTTTACTACATAATATCACATTTTTACTACATAATATCACGTTATTACTACATACTATCACGTTTTTACTACATAATATCACGTTTTTACTACATACTATCACGTTTTTACTACATAAGCTTAAAAAATATTATTTCATGGATGACAGCAATACCCTTCCGTAATTTTGGGAGCTTAGATTTCTACAAAATAAAAGTCCCAAATTCCCTTTGAGTTTCAGAGAATAAAGTTGACGGACCCTTGCATTTTGTTTTCTAGACGCATTGTTTGCAGTTTGTCGTGACTCTTTTTGTTTTCAATGAGCAGAAAGCCTTGGAGGAAGAGGAGGAGGAGGAAGAGGAGACGGAGACGAAGCCCGACCCCCTTCATCAGCTGATTCTACATTTCAGCCGCACGGCTCTCACAGAGAAGCTGTAAGAGCGTCCTGCAGCGTCAGTCGCTCACCTGCGTGGCTCCGCCCACCTTTCTGACTCCTCCCGTGTGTTTTCTTACAGCAAGCTCGACGTCGACCATCTTTACATGTCGTACGCTGACATCATGGCAAAGGTGAGTCCGCGTGGGTGCTCGGACAGGAAACAGGAAGTGGAGAACTGAGTTGACCTTGTTGCTGACCTCTCTTCCATCAGAGCTGCCACATGGGTGAGGAGGACGAAGGGGGAGAGCAGGAGGGGGAGGAGCCATCCTTTGAGGTGCGGCAGACAGAGATGGTATGGGGGGGGACCAGGGGAGGGGAGACAGGGGAGTCGGCGGACAAGCGGCTCCCCGAGCACTGAGTGACCACACCATGACATCACACCCGGCACATCCCCCCCACCCAACCACAGACTTCTCTCTTTTCCCGCCTTTCTTCATCCACTCACAGCACCCGTCTGACTCCTGCGGCGGTGGACCAGCGCATGCCTTCGCTGGACCACCAGCAGGACCAGTGTTGCTCCTAAACCGCATGACCCGAGTGCAGAGAGGTGGCGCAGCTAAAGACGACAGAATCAAACCCAGAGCAGATCCACCCCAAGCTCCAACTACAGGTGGTCCCCGACTTACGAGCGAGTTCCGTTACTACGACTATCTCGTAAGACGAAAATTCGTATGTCGGAACACGAAACCGGATTTTCGGTCGTAAGTCGGAAAATTTATGCTAGCGCTACTACGAACACTCGTTTTTCAACACAAACGTACATACTAGTTCATAAACATGCTCAGAAACTTGTTTACAAACGGTTAGCTAACACACTTTCATCTAAAAACACACACCAGTGCTGTATTTTCTGTATGTTCTGTACAACTTTACTGTTCGTTAGTCAGCTCGTATGTCCGGAACCTCGTATGTTGATGTGCTCGTAAGTCGGGGACCACCTGTAGTTGTTCTTCGTAGAATCACAGTTTCCACGCCCGTTGTCAGCATCAGTGAAGCTGACAACGGGCTTGGACTCTGTGACGTGTAGTTCTGAAGACGTGCTTTGCTGGAAGCATCACACTCCCCGGCACGGCCACTCTTATTCTGTTGAAGCACGTGTTCACACGGAAACAGTCTCCTGGCTCTGCGATGCATCTTTTTTATGAAAGCACTTTGAACAAGCAGCTTTCTCTAGTCCCTGCCACTCATTTGAACAAAATAAATAATAATAATAATAATAATGAATTCCATTTATAATGCACTTTTCATTAATAAAAATCTCAAAGTGCTAAATGTATTTATTCATTTCAAATTTAAAACACAAAAGAACAAAAAAAATTACAGAATGATGTAAAGAAATAAAGAACAAATTTAAAATGAAAGGAAGCAGAAGAAGAAGATAATCTTATAGTATCTGCCCCTTTTTAAAAACAAAATTCCATTTAAACAATCAATTCAAGAAAAATGTATCCATAAACCATATTTATAACTCATAATAATATAACTAATTTATAGAGATTTTAAATATATAACATTCACACATAACTTTTCAACAATCTATTCTTAATCATTTTCTTAAATACAGACATTGACTGAGCAACTTTAACATCATATTCCAATCCATTCCATATACCAATTCCATGTATTAAAGTAAAACGACCCTTTAAACTTGTTCTATATTGTGGTTTAACAAAAGTATCTGTACCCTTTAAATTATAACGACTTTTCCTCTTTACAAAAAGCATTTGAATATTTGAAGGTAGAGTGTTATTTTGTGCTTTATACATTAGTAAAAAAAATTCCACCAAATCATAAAATCCTACTAACTTCAGTTTATAAAACAATACACCAGATGGATGAGGATACTGTAATGCGTTCTAGTTATTGTCCTTAAGGCTCTTTTCTGTAAAATAAAAATGGGTTTCATTGTAGTTTTGCACGCTGTACCCCAGATTTCAACACGATAAATTAAATGTGGTAATATGATTGTATTATACAGCAAAAATAAATATTGTTCTCTATTAAACCCCAGTGGGGAAATTAATTCTCAGCGTTCATCCCATCGCACACGTGGAGCAGAGAGCTGCCGTCTAGGGCGCCCGAGGAGCAGATGGTGCAGGGTAAAGGCCTTGCTCAAGGGCCCAGAGTAGGGCAAATGAAAGTGGAGGCAGGTGTGGGTGCTTCACCTGTCCCATTTGATGTTGTCAGTCCGGGCGGTTGAACCAGCAACCTTCGAATCACAGGACCGCCTTTTCTGACCATCTGCACCACCACTCCCCACAACGCATCGTTGTTTTGTCTGCGCTCCGACCCTCACCTGTTGTCTTGAGGTTTGGATCACGACAGCAGCCATGATGAGCTTCCTTCGTAGGGTGGGGGGTCAGCCTTAGAGGGAGGGTGCCATCGGGGTAGAGCTGCTGCTCCTCTGCAGCAGAAGCAGTCAACTGAGGTGGTTCATCTGGTGAGGGTGCCTCCAGATGCCTTGCTTTGGTGGTTTTCTGGGCTCCTTCCAGTTGACCCAGGTCCTTCAGGAAGGAGGAAGTCCTTACCTTGGGGTTCTCCCAGGAGGAGCAGTAGAGTGACTCTGGGGAGCATTCAGCTGTGGAGATGAGAAAGAAAGCAAAGTCCTTTTTAGTAACGTGTTAAATCTACATCTAAAAAAAGCTAAGTCTGGTCCTCTGGACATTGAAAAAACAAAAAAGTAGAAACGTTTCGTCTTTCGTCCGAAAGACTTCCTCAGTCTGTTAAATCTACGCTTCACCTTTCCGGGTTACGAATAAGATAAAACAGAGATGGAGCATTTAGTGGATTCTTTGTTCATGAGTGAGATGACTGGAGCAAGAGATCGACAGATGGATCAGTGCAGTGTCTGCAGTATTGTGGACTCTGTGCCGGTCCGTTGTGGTGAAAAGGGAGCTGTAAGGCATACCGTATTTTCCGCCTGATAAGTCTCACCTCTCTATAAGTCGCTTTGCCCAATTATTGGCAATAATTTGGAAAAAATCCATAAACAGGTCGCACCTTTATTTAAGTCACATCTATTATGCGTCACCGCTACGCGACGCGTCACCGCGTCATTTGCCCTGCTGAAAATGGCGGCCACAGAGCGAGCGAGCATGGAAGAACTTTACAAGATTAACACAGTAAAAACAATTATTTGTTTGCTGAAAATTATAGCAAAGATGTGTCTTAGTTGAACTTTTCCTTGATAAATGAACGCAATTGTCAAATCAGCTGGATTTAAAAAGTATTTTCGCCATGTGCAGGCACACGGTGGGACGGCTTTATTTCTTTCAAATTTAGCTAAATAAACGCTTAAAAAATATATTTGTTAGCTGACATAGCACAAGGGTTCCTGAGCTTAACCGTTCCTTAATAAATTAACAAAATGTTCAAATCAGCTGGATTTAAATTGTTTCGCTTTGACGTCTTCCAAACCGTCACGTGCGCTGCAAAAATAAATTATAAATAAATCGAATTTTAGCTCAAAAATCTCATACAGCCAACAGTTTGAAAATGACCACCCAGTAATTACTTTCTGTAAGTTTTAACAAAATCTGTCCTGTCGTTCATGAGCTATTTGCAAAATAGTACCCGTTAAAAACACGGAGCTACAAGCTAACCTTAGCTAAACAATTAAGCTAACCGCGACACATTTATGGTTATAAAACATCAAATTTTATCTCAAAACATCTCATAAAGCTAGTCAGTTGTAAATGTCCATACAGTGATTACTTTCTGTAAGTTTGATAAAAATCTGTCCTGTGGTTCTTGACTTATCTTGCTAACAAACACAGCTAACAACACAGCTAACAGTAGTTACCTCCAGAGCAGGAGGCCGGGCAGCGACAGAGTGAGTCCGACCAGAGGAGGCTGCCGTCGGACACATGAGGTGGGAACGGTCGGTGGACCCTAGCGCACAAAAGTGGTACTGCATCATTTTATTGCCAAAATGAAAAACGGTCATATCTGAGCCAAATATTGGTCTAAAAATATGGGGGAATATCCATAAACACATTTCACCTCTCTATTAGTCGCAAGGCATGCAAATTAGGCAAAAAGGTGCGACTTGTAGACCGTAAAATACGGTAACTCTCTGTTTTCCAGTCGGTCTACGTTCCGACCTTCACATGTGGTCATGAGCTCTGAGTAGAGACACAAAGAACCAGATCCAGGAGGTCCAAATGAGTTTCCTCTGCAGGGTTTCTGGACTCTCCCTGAGAGATGGGGTGAGAAGTTCAGTTCTCCAGGAGAGACTCGGAGTAGAACTGCTGCTCCTGCACATTGAAAGGAACCGGTTGAGGTGGTTCAGGCATCTGGTCAGGATTCCTCCTGCTCCTGAACGCCACATGCGGCTCTTTGGTCCCTCTGCAATGGCTCTTTCAAGCTTTGACCACAAGTGACATAAAACTGAAGTTTGTTGGTTTATTGATTGATTGATTATTATTTATTAATTGGTTCTTTACTAACAACTGTAAATTGCTAATTTAGCAGTTTCCAGGTCATTTCTTTTGCCAACAAATAATAACAGTAAATCTTGTTGACTACATCATGCTAGTTGTTTGTTAGCCACTTCTTTTAGCTCACTTGCAGTCGTACGGGGTGATCTTTTACTCAAATCTACCAATTATTATTTTTTATTTTTTAATTACTTTTTTGGAGGGGGTGGCATACCTTTAAGATACAGTAAGTTGCTGGAATAAATATGTTGAGTCAACTTGATAATAAAAATTAAAGAAGAAAAAAAGTCAAATAAATGGAAGTATTTGTTTTCATTTTAAAATTCAATTACATATCCAACAAAATGGCCTAATTTTTAACTTTATGCTTTATTACTTCATAATAGGACACTTAAGGAATTGTTTCCATAATTAAAAAGAAAACTCACATATGCTTGCATACTTGTGTTTGAATTTTTATAAAACTAGAAAAAAATACATGTTTTCTTTATATAAATCCAGTCTTTTCTTTTGCCCTAAAATATAAATATATCAATAAATATTTTTTTGCGGCTCCATAGACATTTTATTTAGTGAGCAAAGGGTCAGAAATGGCTTTTTTTTTTACCATAAAGGTTGCAGACCCCTGTTCATGGGCAACAACGAAAAAAAGATGCTTCATCTCAGGAGGACCTCCATGTGGACACGTGCCGGTACTGTTCCTGCCAGAACCAGACCAGTGCACCGAACTGTGCTGGTGACCCACATGAAGCCCTGAAACGGGTTCTCTAACAGGAACACGAGCCACGTTTGTGTTTGTGCAGACTCGCAGCGCCCCTTCCTCACTCACACCTCCTGCGCTCGCTGCTTCCTCATGTCGTCTCCGTGTGGAGTTCTAACCGCTGACTAACGGGCTGACTTTGTCTTTACTTCAATTTGGACCACGCTAACGAGTCTCCCTCTCTGTGCTCACGTAGAACCACCGTAAAGACCTGCACAGTCCAAGTCCAGACACACAAACTTCAGACAACCTGACGCTCACTCATGCACACTGCATCAGTATTTATTCACCTCAGGCTGACGAGGGAGGGGGGCGGAGGGAGGGGTAGGTGTAGTTCTGTGTGGGGGCTTTGTGCATGCTGTGCAGTGGGAGGGTCTGATTCACTTTTTGTCAGCAGGATGGTTGGTTATAGCACCTGTGCTGCAACAAACCAAGGAAAGGAAATCAAACCTTATATGGTCGTGTGCAGGTGCTAATACCATTACAACTTGGACAAATATCAGTATCTATAAGGACCAATTAAATCCTCACCTGGTCTTAAAATGTAGACGATGCGGTTTCAGGTTCAGGAGAAGAACACGACAAATGTTTGTTTTGTTTTTAGTTTCAAACAAAAAACAAAGTCCACATTAAAATTAGGGATGCACGATCCACATTTTCTTACTTCCGATCCGATCCTGATACTTAACTCTGGGTATCGGCCGATACCGATCCAGTTCCGATATCATCATCATCACTGATTTTATATGAGGCTGTAATGATGAATTTCTTGAACGGAGAGCACGTGTGTTACACCATATTCTGTGACTATCGTCTTAACATTGTGTGAGTTAAATCCAATGAAGACACTCTGAGCCTCTCAACAGGAAACACCCAAACTTTAATAGCACACAAGAGGCAGGTCTATATCACAGACTTCCATCTCACTCATGGTGCGGCCGGAACACTAACATACCGCTAAGCATTATGGGAAAGACAACACAGTTGTTTGCTTCAGTTTGCCTGAAGAGTTGAGTTTGAACTTTTTGCAGGTTGTCACGGTGCAGAATCAGGGAGAACAACCTCCAGCTGTTCTGTTGGAGGCAGAGCTTGCTCCTTGTGTAACTCCTGCTGCTTCACAGGAAGTGTGTGCGAGTGTGTGTTACGCTCTGGGATGAAACATTCGTTGCCGTTGTGTGTTTGCACCTCAGGAGGATGTCAAGAGCTGGAATAACTGCCTCCATCACTAATCCACATCGTGTGCGAGGAGAGCGTGTGTTTCTGTGGCGATGAGGAGTGAAAGGTGCAGCTCAACGAGCCCGGTTCTGATAAATGTCAGAACCTCTAAACTGTACAAACAAGCGTTGGTCACAAAGTATTCATTAGCATTAAAGTCGGACAGTATGTTTTTGTAAAAGGACAGATCAGCCATCAGTTTCTTTAAAAAGTGTTTTATTTTCTTATATTTTTCGCTCAACGTCAGCGCTAACAGTTTGAAACCAAATGTTTCAATGATTACAGGAACTGTGTTTGCTAATAAAACCACTTTAAAAAAGAGTACAACATTGTTTTAAAGCTTTTAAATGCCCAGCGATTATGGGAAGGAGTTATTTAATGTCACCTTTAATTAATGATTACCAGCATCGTGTAAATAAAACTTTATAAAAACACATTTAAGTTAATCAAATCGGACAACAAGCACCTGATCTATCATAAACTGAATCTCAGATTAGTCATCACATTATCTTCCATTAAGCTGCTTTATTTTGCTTTTTTGGCCGTAAGTAAAAGTATAAAGTAAAGTAATGAGACCTTCGTATTGGGGTAGTTTAAATCCTCTTTATTTAGACAAAAAAAAAATTGATCAGATATGAAATCACTCCAAAACAGGTCAGATAACACTTTAGTAAAACTATAAAAAATTTACCATAATAATAATATCGAAAGTTACGACTGTAACTAAGGTTCTATGAATCCCGGATGACCGCCAGAGGCGGTGCTTAATAGCACTGGATATCACTCTTGCGCATGAGCAGGTCAAGAATATTATACCAACATGGACACGTGTGACCCCCGGGGATACCGGTGAGTCTATATAAGCATGTGACACCGGTAGCCCAGACCCTTGAAATCTTCTCGCGAAAAACACGACAATTCCGAGGGACCAAACGTTCTGGCGGTCATCCGGGATTCATAGAACCGTAGTTACAGTCATAACTTTCGTTCTATTTCATCCCTACTGACCGCCAGAGGCGGTGCTTAATAGCACTGGATGACTAATACCAACAGAGTCCTGAGGAATCAGACAACCAAACAAACAAGTGCCCACCTTACTGGGATGACGAACGCTGGGACAGGATTCCCTCCAGTGGTTGAAAGGCAGCCAGGTTAACCCTGTAAAACCTGACAAAGGTGTTCGGAGATGACCAGGAGGCTGCAGCACATAGCCTCCAAAGAGACCCCAGACATAGCGGCCCACGACGCACTAATGCCCCTGGTGGAATGGCACCGCACACCAGCAGGAGATTGGCGACCCTGTAAAACATACGCGTGTCCCACCACATCCACAATCCAACGTGAGAGACGCTACCTGAAAAGGGCCTGCCCTTTGCGGGGCCCCGCGTAACAAACAAACAGGCTGTCAGACTGCCGCACAGAAGCTATGAGCCTGACATACGCTTCCAGAGCCCGAACAGGGGAGAGAGGCTCATCAGGCCCGCCTGCAGCAAAGCGAGCAAGCTGGAGGGGCACAGAGTGGCTCGCAGACGAGGCCACCTTAGGAAGAAACGCCACGTCAGGCCAGAGAGTAACGCCAGAACTTGCCGGGTTCCAGCGGCAACAGGACTCATGAACAGACAACGCGTGCAGTTCACCCACCCGCTTCGCCGAAGCCATGGTAAGGAGAAAAGCAGTCTTTTTAGACAAGTACTCAAGGCTCACTGTTGCCAACGGCTCAAACGGGAGAGAACGCAGCAAGGATGAGAGAGAGGTCCTACACAGGCACTACAGTGCGCAAGGGAGGGTGCAAGCGCTGGGCACCCTTCAGAAACACAGAAACGTTTTTGTGACGGCCTATAGTCACTCCATTCACTGCCTTATGCCAACAAGAGATAGTGGCTACATAAAGCCCTCAAAGTGGACAGAGACCGGTCCTGAGAGAGCAGTGCCTGAAGGAAGGTTAAAATAACAGAAACAGGACAGTGCACAGGATCGTCATGTCTAATGCTGAATCCTCACCAAACGCGTCTCGCGCAGCTGAAGCAGCCACTTTACATTGAAAGTCTATGGGGGCCGCGCATCTTGGAGCAGCGGGGCGTGACGCGGCGCATCTACAGCATTTCAAGCAGCGCAGCAGCACCCGGCAGTCCCTTGTCACGCACGCGCGCGCAGCCAGCAGCCACTGTAGAAGCTGGGTTTGTCCTGCTTCTTCTGCTCGCAGATTATCAGCAACCACTCGGGAGAGACTCTGCTATGTGATGACGCAACGACGACGGGACTTTCTGTGGACGAAAACAGCATCCGGTAGGAAAACATGGCATTTTTAAAGTTGCTGCTGTCCACTGGAGTGTACATCACCCCAAACATAAAAAAAAAAAACGTTTTAATCTCAACAAAGACTTTTGCAGCTGCAGTTCGGCTCGTAGAAAACCCACTCAAGTGTTAATGAGGCTGACGTGAAGCTGATTTTATCTGCTCGGTGCACATAAAAACAACACGGATCTGACCGGGAAGGGAGCCAGACGCTGCTCCCACTGCGCGTCTGCAGTGGAAACAGACATCTGTTCACAAGCAGCAAACACAGAGCATTGGGAGCATTTTGATACGTTCAGTGAGGACCAGGCATGAGATGACACCAACTGCTAAAAGCCTTCCACTTATGAGCGTACAGAACCCGCGTGTAAGGAGCCCAGGCATTAGTTATTGTATGCCCGACGGCGCCGGCATACTCAGAGAACGAGACGCCGGGCCGTGTAACGGCCAAACCCAGAGCCGGAGGCGGCTGGGATTGGGGTGCAGGATCTGACCCCCCAGCTTTGACAGAAGGTCCTGCCTATGGGGAAGAGGCATTGGAGAGCTGTAACAGAGCCTGCGCAGCAGTGGAAACCAGATCTTCCCCGGCCACAAGGGGGCCACTAGAAGAACCCGATGTCCCTCCCGAAGGACTCTCAGGAGGGTCGGGCCTATCAGTGGAAGCGGCGGAAAAGCATAAAGCAACACCTTCAGCCAGTCATGCGCTAGTGCATCCTGACCTAGGGGACTGACACCGTCTCCCAGGGAGAACCAAGCCGGACAATGCGTCGTCTCCCGGGACGCAAACAGGTCCACAGACGCCATGCCGTAAGTCTCCCAAATGACCGCAACCACTTCCGGGTGGAGCCTCCACTCCCCCGGTGGTGGGCGTCCCCGAGATAGAAGATTGGCCAGCACATTCTGCATCCCCGGAATGTGGGCCGCCCTCAGGCTGGCAAAAAGAGGGGCTACCAAGGTCAAGAGCTTCCGGGTCAGCCCTAGCAACATCATTGACCGTGTCCTCCCTTGATGGTTGATATGATAAACCACCGATGTATTGTCCGACCGCACCAGGACATGTCTCTCGCGCAGGCCGGGGAGGAAATGTTGCAATGCCCGTTGCACAGCATCCAACTCTAGGGCGTTGATGTGTTGTAGTCTCTCCCGCGGGGACCACGACCCTCGGGCGATCTGTCGCTGCCACAACGCCCCCAACCCGTGGTGGACGCGTCGGTAGAGACAACCTCCCGACGAGCCGGCAGCAAGCCCAGTGGAACCCCCACGGTCAGAAATGCCGCGTCCCGCCACTGAGCCAGTGACGCGAGGCATGGAGGAGACACTAGCAGTTTCTTGCGTCGGTGTAGCGCACAAGATGGGCGTAACCCCAGGCCGTTGAGCCATATCTGCAGTGGCCGCAGAGACAACAGTCCCAGGGGTACCACTGAAACAGCTGCAGTCAGCTTGCCCAACAGACGAAGGTAAGCAATGAAAGGGGGTGCGCAACCGGGTAGAAAGGAGGGCAGTATTTGAAGAATGCCCCAGACACGCTGATGTGACGGGCAAGTAGTCATGGTGAGGGAGTTCAACGTGACCCCAAGAAACGTGACCTCTTGGGACGGAACCAAGGCGGACTTCTGCCAGTTCACACAAAGCTCTAAAAGGTCCATGTGATGGAGCAAAGTGCGTGTCTCCGCCGCTACCTGAGTTTCTGTGGGCGTACATACGAGCCAATCGTCCAAGTAGGGCAGGATCTTCAGCCCCTTGGCCTGTAGGGGACGCCGGGCCGCAGCCACGCACCGCGTGAACACACATGGGGACAGAGCGAGGCAGAATGGAAGAACCCTGAACTGAAAATGCTTGCCCTGAAAGGCGAAGCGGAGAAAACGCCAATGGCGGGGTACAATTGGAACATGAATGTAGGCATCCTTCAAGTCGATCAAGGTGAACCAGTCGCCTGGGGAGATCGTCTGAAGCATATCCTTGATACGTAGCATGCGGAAAGGGATGTTCTTTAAAAACACGTTGAGACCCCTCAGGTCCAAAATTGGACGGAGGCCGCCAGTCTTTTTTGGGACTAAAAAATACTTTGAATAAAAGACCCTGGATCCCGCAGGGGGTCGACAGGCAATATAGCGCCCTTGGCCAGCAAGGCGCCTATTTCGTGGTTCAGAGCCTGAACCTTCAACTGGTCGTGAATCACCATCAACCGGACTCGACCAGGAACAAGAGGGCGGCGATAGAACTGTAATGTGTAACCCCAAGTCAGTGTGGACACCACCCAAGAGTCGGGAACGAGGACGGTCCAACGACTGAGCTGGTCCGGGGAAAAATGTCCCACCGCCAACTCTGTATCATTTCCGAACCCCCTTGCCCTTAAGAGGACGGGAGGGCCGCCGAGTGGAGTGCCCGGTCTGATGAGCAACGCAAGCCCGACCCCTAGGGACATCCCACTGGCCAGGTGAAGGCCCTGCAGCAGGTCAAGACCGCCTGATGGACTGTGCAGACGGTGTCGGATAAGTACGCGAAAAAGACGCAGAGGCACCCCCAGCATGAGGTTGCGACCGCCTGCGATGAAGGCCGGCCAGCTGTTGCCTGGTATGGGAAGCTTGGGCCGACCGCTCCAGAGCTGCAAGTGCAGTAGAGCCAAACCGGTCCCCAGGGACCACCGGAAGACTCAACAAGTTTCTCTTACAGGCCTCCGTAAGAGGAGACTGCACCAACTACACCTGGCGTTGTGCCTGGACATGGGTGGACAGAGCACGACCAGTTTCCCTCGACAAAAGGGCAAACGTATGAAGAGATGCGTCCATTAAACTTTGGGTAGGCACATCAATCTCCAAGCCCTCTAGAGAGGCTGAGAGTCCCAGTAACAGATGCAAAAAGGAATTGCCGAGTCGCCCCAATCGAGCCCCTGAATCATAAGCCTTACAGAGCAGACCATCAGTCACCCGACACTGAGGCCGAGGACACCTAGCATTAGCTCTCAGAACCTCATCCGGTACCACGATGAGGGAAGCTATGGCAGGTTCAACAGAGGGCATATGACCGAAGCCAAACGTGGGCACATTCTGCATGGCCGCCAGAACCCTGCCATCAGAGGTCAGCCGTGAAAAGGCCTTAGTGACTGCCCAACAGGCATGAACCTCCTTCACATAGGGGGCAGAAGGGGGAACCAGAAAGGACGACCTAGAAGGAGGACGCCGAAAGAAAACACTTGAAGTATCAGGTTGGCACCGCGGAACGTCCAGGTGCAACCGAGCGAGTGTAGTCCTCAAGGCGCCCACTACCGAACCTTCCTCTCCCGACTGAAAGCCGGAAGAGACACGCGAGCTGGCCGTTGACACATGCGAGCCCGAGTCAGAGGGATCTTGAAAATCAGTACCAGATGCCACCAATGATATAGCGTCGTCGCCCGGAACAGAGAGTCCTGAACTCATGCCCTGCCCTAGGTCAAGGCCTCCCGTCAAACCAGTGTCACCCTCGTCCTGAAGGGACTTGAGTAGTGCTTTCACCCACTCCAACTCAGAAGTGAGACGGGCTACCTGCCCAGAGAGACGCTCTGAATCCCTGGCACTCTTCTTGGTCCTCTTACGTGGAGGTCCCATAACCTCAGGAACCACACGCTCCACAGGCAGGCCGGTACCCGGAAAGGCAGCCAAACGATCGGCACGCAAGGACAAGGGCAGAACAGAACAATCAGGGCAGGCCGCATCAGTCAAGGCCTCCTTGAGGTGATCTGGCCCCAAACAAGTGGGACACATATCATAACCATCCCCCAACTGGAGAGGGGTCAAACAAACCCTGCAGACCGGCACGTCCATCATCTCAGCTCACAGGACAGGGTCAGGTCGAGCTGAAATTGCCACTCTTGACACCAGTCGACGAGCGAACGGGACAGGAACCAGGTCGAGCAGACAATGCCAAGGTCAGGTCGAGCTGAATCGCCACTCGTGACACCAGCTAACAAGTGAACGGGTCAGGGAACCAGTGAAGCAGAGAACGCCACCAGAAGTTCTCGAATAGCCCGTAGGATGGAAGCAAATTGAATGAGGCAACACTGGACCAGCTCTACACCCTCAGCAGGGTCCTGGAGGGGGGGTTCTGTGGGGGGTACTCCGGGAGTATGGGGTACCAGACCCATTGCTATGGGCTGTTAGGTCCCTGTACGACCGGTGTCAGAGCTTGGTCCGCATTGCCGGCAGTAAGTCAGGCTCGTTTCCAGTGAGAGTTGGACTCCGCCAAGGTTGCCCTTTGTCACCGATTCTGTTCATAACTTTTATGGACAGAATTTCTAGGCGCAGCCAAGGTGTTGAGAGGATCCGTTTTGGTGGCCTTAGAATCGCTTCTCTGTTTTTTGCAGATGATGTGGTCCTATTGGCTTCATCAGATCGTGATCTACAGCTTTCGCTGGAGCGGTTTGCAGCCGAGTGTGATGCGGCCGGGATGAGGATCAGTTCCTCCAAATCCGAGGCCATGGTCTTGAGCCGGAAAAGGGTAGCATGCCCTCTCCGGGTCGGGGATGAGGTCCTGCCCCAAGTGGAGGAGTTTAAGTATCTCGGGGTCTTGTTCACGAATGAGGGAAAACTGGAGCGTGAGATCGATAGGCGGATAGGTGCAGCATCCGCAGTGAAGCGGGCGCTGTACCGGTCTGTCGTGGTGAAGAGAGAGCTGAGTCGAAAGGCAAAGCTCTCAATTTACCGATCGATCTACGTTCCCACCCTCATCTATGGTCATGAGCTTTGGGTTGTGACCGAAAGAACGAGATCTCGGATACAAGCGGCTGAAATGAGTTTTCTCCGCAGGGTGTCTGGACTCTCCCTTAGAGATAGGGTGAGAAGCTCAGTCATCCGGGAGGGACTCGGAGTAGAGCCGCTGCTTCTCCACATCGAGAGGAGCCAGTTGAGGTGGCTCGGGCATCTGGTTAGGATGCCTCCTGGACGCCTCCCTGGTGAGGTGTTCCGGGCATGTCCCACCGGGAGGAGACCCAGAGGAAGACCCAGGACACGCTGGAGGGACTATGTTTCTCGGCTGGCCTGGGAACGCCTTGGGATTCCCCCAGAGGAGCTGCTCCAAGTGGCTGGGGAGAGGGAAGTCTGGGCCTCCCTACTTAGGTTGCTACCCCCGCGACCCGACCCCGGATAAGCGGACGAAAATGGATGGATGGATGGATGGATGAATGAGGCAAGCCGAACACAGCTGCACAACAGTATCAAGCCTGAAGAACGGCTGCAATTAGACAATCAGAAGCAGGCCTGAAATCGGCTACAATGAAACAAATCAGAAGCAGGCCTGAGAACGGCTGCAATTAAACAAGCAGAAGCAGGCCTAAACGGCTGCAATTAAACAAATCAGAAGCAGGCCTGAAAACTGCTGCAATTAAACAATTCAGAAGCAGGCCTGAAAACTGCTGCAATTAAACAATTCAGAAGCAGGCCTAAGAACGGCTGCAACAACAAAAAAAACGATACTGTACAAGCGAGCCAAACACAGAGGTAGGCTAACGCCGTATCAACAACAGAAAAAAATCGCAGCGGAAGCGAACGCGCCACCGCTCCGTCGATTAAGGAAAGAAAGAACATCTTACCAATTGAAGGTCAAAGTTGTATGAATATAGAGCTTGGGCAGCCTCTGGAGGGTGAGAAAATCCCCATAGCTCCGACCGCAGTTGCGAGGCTAACAGCAACAAGCAAAACAGTCTTACCACCTATGCAACCTACATGCGAGAAGATGAAAAGAGACTGGGCTACCGGTGTCACGTTCTTATATAGACTCACCGGTATCCCCGAGGGTCACACGTGACCGTGTTGGTATAATATTCTCGACCTGCGCATGCGCAAGAGTGATATCCAGCGCTATTAAGCACCGCCTCTGGCGGTCAGTAGGGATGAAATAGAACAACATAACTTTTCTTTTATACAAAGCAAAGGGATAAAAATGGCTGCTCTTCTTTACCATTTAATTTCTTATGGGCCACCGTCTGTTTAGAGAAACAAAAAAACATTTTGGTGTTAAATGCAATGCAGAAACTTTTAGGCAACATTTCCACATTTATTTCCATTTTAAAACCAGTGTTCTTGCTGTTTTTTACAAAAGTGGGTGTGGTTTTACCCACAATTTGGGCGTGGCATTTTGAAGTAGAAGGAAGTGTCGTCACAAAGCTCCTCTCCATTGGTTTTGAAATTTATTTTATTTTTTTATTTTTTTCGGTTAAGTTTAAATCAATTTTTACATTAAAGTTTATTTTTTAACGTTTGAAACTCATTATGCATAATTATTAAATTTCACTTAATATTTCTTAGTCGTTGCATTAAAACATTCTTATTAAATATTATTTTTATTTCCAAGTCAAACATATTAGTGGCTATAAACAATAAACTGAAATGTTCCTGATGTCACCAACTGCAGCCCGTTATAACCAATAAAGTTGGAAGATGCGTTTAATATTAAATATCATTCAGTGTTTAGTATTTGACTGTAAATTTCACCACTATTTTCAGCTGTAAATTAGTTGCTAAAAATAATAATTAAAAAGTAATTCAAGTTGTTAGATTTCAAATCTATTAGAATCAAAACAAAATATTTACTGTAATTTCCAGACCATTGAGCACACCCAACTATAATCCGCACTCACTAAATTAAATTATTAATAATAATTTGTACATATACAGTATAGGCCGCGCTTTTCTATAAGTTGCGGGTGTCCACATTGTAACATGAAATATTTACACAGATAATAAGTACTGGTAACATACACAAATACATACAGTATTTTTTTTTCTGAACAAAGCCTGTAAAAAAATACAGCTGGTAAAAAAAAAAATATATATATATATATATATATATATATATATATATACGGTACCCTGTCAAGAAGTCAGTGATCACCAACTTCATAAAGAAACAAAGTTCCCCCACTATGACCTGTTCGGTAATTTCATTGGTCAGATTTTCTTTTATTTTTTAACCTTTATTTATACAGGTAGTCTCATTGAGTCATGAGGACCCACACCCCCAAGAGACATGTGTATTAGGCAGCTCTGCGAGTGCCTGGGTGTAACGAGGCTAAATGTTTTTGTGGTATGAAGCTTGTTAGCCCGTCAAAAAATAGAAAATCCATAAATTACCCGCAGCGTTGTATAAACTGTGGTGTGAATAATGTAGCGGCTTATAGTCCCGAAATTACGGTAAATTGTATTTTACCATGTAGTTGAAGCAGGAATGATTTCAGAGCATCACAGGTGTGTGTGTGTGTGTGTGTGAGAGAGTGTGGGGGGCAGTGCAGTTTGTCTCGGCAGGGTTTCAGCTCTTGTCCCACTCGTTCTGCTTTGCAGGATAAGGAGATGGAGAAACAGCGACTCCTGTACCAGCAGTCCCGTCTGCACAACCGCGGTGCTGCAGAGATGGTGCTGCAGATGATCAGCGCCTGTAAAGGTGACGTACCCCCCACACACATCCACGAGCCCCAAAGAGTCCCAGTCCTGAGACCCACTGCGGCTTCAGCTCTCGTTTCATGTCCATGGTGTGTTTCTGCTGGTTCCAGGTGAACCAGGAGTCATGGTTTCCTCCACACTCAAGCTGGGGATCTCCATCCTCAATGGAGGCAACTGCGACGTTCAGCAGGTAAAACCAGCCTGGGGAAGCTTCTGGAGACACACACCGTCATTTGTTCACCAGTTAGACCAGGGGTCTGCAACCTGCGGCTCTGGAGCCTTTCAAGCTTTGACCAAAACTAACATAAAGCTGAATTTTATAGGATGTTATACCCACAACAACAAAAAATGACCAGTTTTACCAGTTTTCCTGTAATTTATTTTGCAAATATGTGAATACTAATGCTAATACACAGATTAAATTTTACTCCCTTAAACTTTATGCTTTATTTCTTCAAAGTATACTCAATTTCTCCACAATAAAAAAAAATAAAAATCACATAAGCCTGCACAGTTCATTTAGGTTTTTTTTAAATGACAATATATATATTTTTTCTTTACAAGAATCCAGTTTTTTGTGATAGACTTAAGTTATGGCCATGGGCACCATGCAGTGACCCCCTGCAACCTGAAAAGGAAAAGCGAGTAACAATAATGGATGAATGGATGGATCAATGGAATTCAGTCTTTTATTTTGTCTCAAAATGTAAAAATATCAAATGTTAACAGTCTTTTTATGTTTTTATTTTTATAATTTCATGCCTACTGGTCAGAAAAGTTCCCTCTAACAAACTTAAAGTGGCCCATGGGCCACCAGTTGATAATGACAATTGTAGCCGGTTTTGTGGATCTGGACACGTTTAATTTAGTGAATGAAAGGACAGAAATGATCGTAAAGGTTGCAGACCCCTGAGTTAGATGGAGGACAAAGATCATACGTGTTCTGCGGATTGTTTGGAAGAATCTGTCTCTCCCTGTTTGTCTGCGTGCAGAAAATGCTGGACTACCTGAAGGACAAGAAGGACGTGGGGTTCTTCCTGAGCGTGCAGGCCCTGATGCAGACCTGCAGGTCTGGGATAGTTTTAGTTGAGCTTCTGTAAGTGAGAACAGTTTCATGTATTTGTTAAAGTTATAAAAACGTGTTTTGATGTTGGCAGCGTTCTGGACCTGAATGCGTTTGAAAGGCAGAACAAGGCAGAAGGACTCGGGATGGTCTCAGAGGAGGGAGGCAGTGAGTATGATCTGCAGCACACACACATCTGCTCTGGTCTCCTCACTTGTGTTGCATTGTGATGAAAAGGAAACATCTGTTAGCTCCTGTATGTAGTCTGAACAAGCGTGCATCGGTGTGTGGGCCTGTTTGTGGATGCCTGGATGCAAAAATGTTCTCGAGAAGGCCACAGAACATTTTAACAACCTCAATCCTGAAAGTGTTGGGACGTTATTTACACTGTAAATACAAACCGGGTTCCAAAAAAGTTGGGACACTAAACAAATTGTGAATAAAAACTGAATGCAATGATGTGGAGATGGCAAATGTCAATATTTTATTCGTAATAGAACATAGATGACAGATCAAAAGTTTAGTCTGAGTAAATGTAAAATTTTAAAGGAAATATATGTTGATTCAAAATTTCACAGTGTCAACAAATCCCAAAAAAGTTGGGACAAGTAGCAATAAGTGGTTGGAAAAAGGAAATTGAGCATATACTGTAACGAACAGCTGGAAGACCAATTAACACTAATTAGGTCAATTGACAACATGATTGGGTATAAAAAGAGCTTCTCAAAGTCAAAGTCAAAGTCAAAGTCAACTTTATTGTCAGATCTGCAATATGTACAGTGCAGGACATACACAGGACCGAAATTGCGTTTCTCTCAGTCCCTCGGTGCAACAGTAAACATCTAAACATTGAAACACTGAAACATATAATAATAGACATAAGCATAAAATAGTAAACCTAACACTGTCCTGAGTTTTTTGCATAGTGGTATAAGAGTATGAAAATTTACACCAACTCTAAAACTAAAACATTAAACATTTAATGAACATAATATTGTCCTGAGTTTTTGCATACTAGTATAAAAAAAGAGTATAAAAAGTATAACTAAAATAAACTAAAGGTTTCTAGCATTGACATTTGCAAAGTGGCAAAGCAGCGTATGAGTCAATGTACACAGTATATGTATGAGGTAGTAGTTGATGTTGTTGTAGAGGCAAAAAGTGGCATATGCAGTAAGGCACATTGGGCATCCCTAAATAAGACCGTTCAGAGCACACTGTATATGTACCAGCAGTGGTGTAGATACTAGAGTAGTGTAAATAAATGTAAACAGTAGTAATTACATGTAGGCAGTAGTAATAAAAGTAAACAGTATTAATAAATGTAAACAGAGAATGTAAACAGTATTATGATTATAGGCAGTGATGTAATACAGACATTAGTGCAAGTATGAGAAGTAGTGCAAACTGTATGAGCACATGACCGAGAGTTCAGTGATCAACCCGTTTGATGACAGAGTCTAGTGTTAAAAACTTTGTGTTGAGTGATAATATGTGAGAAAGTTTTAGTGTTAAGGCTTTCTCACTTTTTCACTTTCTCAGAGTGTCAGTGTCTCTCAGAAGCCAAGATGGTAAGAGGATCACCAATTCCACCATTGTTGCGCAGAAAGATAGTGCAGCAATACCAGAATGGTGTTACCCAGTGTAAAATAGCAAAGACTTTTAAGTTATCATCATCAACCGTGCATAACATCATCAAAAGATTCAGAGAATCTGGAACAATCGCTGTGCGTAAGGGTCAAGGCCGTAAAACTCTACTGGATGCTCGTGATCTCCGGGCCCTTAAACGTCACTGCACCTCAAACAGGAATGCCACTGTCAAGGAAATAACAGAATGGGCTCAGGAATACTTCCAGAAAGCATTGTCAGTGAACACAATCCACCGTTGCAGCTGAAACTCTACAGTGCAAAGAGGAAGCCATTTCTAAGCAAGCTCCACAAGCTCAGACGTTTGCACTGGGCCAGGGGTCATTTAAAATGGAGTGTGGCAAAATGGAAGACTGTTCTGTGTCAGATGAGTCACGATTTGAAGTTCTTTATGGAACACTGGGACGCCATGTCATCCGGACCAGAGAGGACAAGGATAGCCCAAGTTGTTATCAACGCTCCGTTCAGAAGCCTGCATCACTGATGGTATGGGGTTGCATGAGCGCTTGTGGCATGGGCAGCTTGCATGTCTGGAAAGGCACCATTAATGCAGAGAACTATGTTCAGGTTCTAGAACAACATATGCTCCATCTAGACGTCATCTCTTTCAGGGAAGACCCTGCATTTTTCAACAAGATAATGCCAGACCACATTCTGCAGCATGCTGGTGAAGATTCTCAGTCGTCCAGGACATGATAAAATCAAAAAAGGCGTTCAATACAGGATCAACTGGACTTTATTTGTTGCAGAAAACGTTTCGACTTCTGTCCAGAAGTCTTTTTCAATTCTGAATGAATGAAAGCTGTGAGAACGAGAAGTTTTATACAAGCCACGCACCAACATATGAAATTGGAAACTGAAATAACACCACAAAATACCTAACATGCCCATTCTATTTAAATTGACAAAACAAAACAACACATCACACCTGGGGGTTTGTAACACATACATGTAAATTGAAAGATCACACCTTAACAGTAGGAGGTTCCCTTGAGGTCTCTGGTAGAAGACACAAACTGTATGTAAATTGACACAAAACACCTCCCAAACAACAACAGAGGCTACTCAGAGAAACTTTGTTAGTCTAATTTACAGACAAGACATCCCTGCTCCCATCCAGTGTAAAACGTTTCGGAATCAAATCCAAAACTGAGTTATAAGTCTTAGAAAGTTGAAATCTCAGACCTCCTCCTCTGTTAAGAGAAGGTTTTTCTCTCTTAACATACAAAGCTTCCTTCACCCCCCTCTCAAACCATCTGTGTTCTCGGTCCAAAATTTGAACATTCTGGTCCTCAAATGAGTGACCCTTGTCCGTGAGGTGGAGGTGAACAGCTGAGTTTTGTCCAGAGGAGGTAGCTCTCCTATGTTGAGACATTCTTTTGTGGATAGGTTGCTTCGTTTCTCCGATGTAACGGTCTGAGCAGACTTCGCTGCACTGGACTGCATAAACCACACCACTCTGTTTGTGTGTGGGGGTTTGGTCTTTAGGGTGGACCAACCTCTGTCTGAGAGTCCTGCTAGGTTTGAAATGTACTGGGATGTTGTGTTTGTTGACACATTCTGCAGCAATCACAACATCATGGCTACGTAGGAGAAGGATCCAGGTACTGAAATGTCCAGCCTGCAGTCCAGATGTTTCACCTATAGAGAACATTTGGTGCATCATAAAGAGGAAGGTGCGACAAAGAAGGCCCAAGACGATTGAACAGTTAGAGGCCTGTATTAGACATGAATGTAGAGCATTCCTATTTCTAAACTTGAGAAACTGGTCTCCTCTGTCCCCAGACGTCTGTTGAGTGTTGTAAGAAGAAGGGGGGATGCCACACAGTGGTAAAAATGGACTTGTCCCAACTTTTTTGGGATTTGTTGACGCCATGAAATTTTGAAACAACATATTTTTCCCTTAAAATGATACATTCTCTCAGTTTAAACTTTTGATCTGTGATTTGTGTTCTATTCTGAATAAAATATTAGATGTTGGCACCTCCACATCATTGCATTCAGTTTTTATTCACAATTTGTTTAGTGTCCCAACTTTTGTAAAAACTAAATGCAATGATTTGTAAATCTCGTAAATTTTATCAGCAGCAGAACATCGAGTGTCTAAACTAAGAAAGTGGAACATTTTACAAATAAAAACCAAATACAGTCATTTTAAATGTAACGTCAGGAACATGCCCCTTTAAGGTTGTTCCAGTCTGTAACGTCCAGGACCTGAGGAGACCAGATGTTGGATGTTTAGGAGGAACTGAGGAGACCAGATGTTGTAGGTTTAGGAGGACCTGAGGAGACCAGATGTTGGATGTTTAGGAGGACCTGAGGAGACCAGATGTTGGAGGTTTAGGAGGACCTGAGGAGACCAGATGTTGGATGTTTAGGAGGACCTGAGGAGACCAGATGTTGGAGGTTTAGGAGGACCTGAGGAGACCAGATGTTGGATGTTTAGGAGGACCTGAGGAGACCAGATGTTGGAGGTTTAGGAGGACCTGAGGAGACCAGATGTTGGAGGTTTAGGAGGACCTGAGGAGACCAGATGTTGGAGGTTTAGGAGGACCTGAGGAGACCAGATGTTGGAGGTTTAGGAGGACCTGAGGAGACCAGATGTTGGAGGTTTAGGAGGACCTGAGGAGACCAGATGTTGGAGGTTTAGGAGGACCTGAGGAGACCAGATGTTGGATGTTTAGGAGGACCTGAGGAGACCAGATGTTGGATGTTTAGGAGGACCTGAGGAGACCAGATGTTGGAGGTTTAGGAGGACCTGAGGAGACCAGATGTTGGAGGTTTAGGAGGACCTGAGGAGACCAGATGTTGGATGTTTAGGAGGACCTGAGGAGACCAGATGTTGGATGTTTAGGAGGACCTGAGGAGACCAGATGTTGGATGTTTAGGAGGACCTGAGGAGACCAGATGTTGGAGGTTTAGGAGGACCTGAGGAGACCAGATGTTGGATGTTTAGGAGGACCTGAGGAGACCAGATGTTGGAGGTTTAGGAGGACCTGAGGAGACCAGATGTTGGATGTTTAGGAGGACCTGAGGAGACCAGATGTTGGAGGTTTAGGAGGACCTGAGGAGACCAGATGTTGGATGTTTAGGAGGACCTGAGGAGACCAGATGTTGGATGTTTAGGAGGACCTGAGGAGACCAGATGTTGGATGTTTAGGAGGACCTGAGGAGACCAGATGTTGGATGTTTAGGAGGACCTGAGGAGACCAGATGTTGGATGTTTAGGAGGACCTGAGGAGACCAGATGTTGGAGGTTTAGGAGGACCTGAGGAGACCAGATGTTGGATGTTTAGGAGGACCTGAGGAGACCAGATGTTGGATGTTTAGGAGGACCTGAGGAGACCAGATGTTGGAGGTTTAGGAGGACCTGAGGAGACCAGATGTTGGAGGTTTAGGAGGACCTGAGGAGACCAGATGTTGGAGTTTAGGAGGACCTGAGGAGACCAGATGTTGGAGGTTTAGGAGGACCTGAGGAGACCAGATGTTGGATGTTTAGGAGGACCTGAGGAGACCAGATGTTGGAGGTTTAGGAGGACCTGAGGAGACCAGATGTTGGATGTTTAGGAGGACCTGAGGAGACCAGATGTTGGAGGTTTAGGAGGACCTGAGGAGACCAGATGTTGGATGTTTAGGAGGACCTGAGGAGACCAGATGTTGGATGTTTAGGAGGACCTGAGGAGACCAGATGTTGGAGGTTTAGGAGGACCTGAGGAGACCAGATGTTGGATGTTTAGGAGGACCTGAGGAGACCAGATGTTGGAGGTTTAGGAGGACCTGAGGAGACCAGATGTTGGATGTTTAGGAGGACCTGAGGAGACCAGATGTTGGAGGTTTAGGAGGACCTGAGGAGACCAGATGTTGGATGTTTAGGAGGACCTGAGGAGACCAGATGTTGGAGGTTTAGGAGGACCTGAGGAGACCAGATGTTGGATGTTTAGGAGGACCTGAGGAGACCAGATGTTGGATGTTTAGGAGGACCTGAGGAGACCAGATGTTGGAGTTTAGGAGGACCTGAGGAGACCAGATGTTGGATGTTTAGGAGGACCTGAGGAGACCAGATGTTGGAGGTTTAGGAGGACCTGAGGAGACCAGATGTTGGATGTTTAGGAGGACCTGAGGAGACCAGATGTTGGAGGTTTAGGAGGACCTGAGGAGACCAGATGTTGGATGTTTAGGAGGACCTGAGGAGACCAGATGTTGGAGGTTTAGGAGGACCTGAGGAGACCAGATGTTGGATGTTTAGGAGGACCTGAGGAGACCAGATGTTGGAGGTTTAGGAGGACCTGAGGAGACCAGATGTTGGAGGTTTAGGAGGACCTGAGGAGACCAGATGTTGGAGGTTTAGGAGGACCTGAGGAGACCAGATGTTGGATGTTTAGGAGGACCTGAGGAGACCAGATGTTGGATGTTTAGGAGGACCTGAGGAGACCAGATGTTGGAGGTTTAGGAGGACCTGAGGAGACCAGATGTTGGAGGTTTAGGAGGACCTGAGGAGACCAGATGTTGGATGTTTAGGAGGACCTGAGGAGACCAGATGTTGGAGGTTTAGGAGGACCTGAGGAGACCAGATGTTGGATGTTTAGGAGGACCTGAGGAGACCAGATGTTGGAGGTTTAGGAGGACCTGAGGAGACCAGATGTTGGATGTTTAGGAGGACCTGAGGAGACCAGATGTTGGATGTTTAGGAGGACCTGAGGAGACCAGATGTTGGATGTTTAGGAGGACCTGAGGAGACCAGATGTTGGAGGTTTAGGAGGACCTGAGGAGACCAGATGTTGGAGGTTTAGGAGGACCTGAGGAGACCAGATGTTGGAGGTTTAGGAGGACCTGAGGAGACCAGATGTTGGATGTTTAGGAGGACCTGAGGAGACCAGATGTTGGAGGTTTAGGAGGACCTGAGGAGACCAGATGTTGGATGTTTAGGAGGACCTGAGGAGACCAGATGTTGGATGTTTAGGAGGACCTGAGGAGACCAGATGTTGGAGGTTTAGGAGGACCTGAGGAGACCAGATGTTGGATGTTTAGGAGGACCTGAGGAGACCAGATGTTGGATGTTTAGGAGGACCTGAGGAGACCAGATGTTGGATGTTTAGGAGGACCTGAGGAGACCAGATGTTGGAGGTTTAGGAGGACCTGAGGAGACCAGATGTTGGATGTTTAGGAGGACCTGAGGAGACCAGATGTTGGAGGTTTAGGAGGACCTGAGGAGACCAGATGTTGGATGTTTAGGAGGACCTGAGGAGACCAGATGTTGGATGTTTAGGAGGACCTGAGGAGACCAGATGTTGGATGTTTAGGAGGACCTGAGGAGACCAGATGTTGGATGTTTAGGAGGACCTGAGGAGACCAGATGTTGGATGTTTAGGAGGACCTGAGGAGACCAGATGTTGGATGTTTAGGAGGACCTGAGGAGACCAGATGTTGGAGGTTTAGGAGGACCTGAGGAGACCAGATGTTGGATGTTTAGGAGGACCTGAGGAGACCAGATGTTGGATGTTTTGGAGGACCTGAGGAGACCAGATGTTGGATGTTTAGGAGGACCTGAGGAGACCAGATGTTGGAGGTTTAGGAGGACCTGAGGAGACCAGATGTTGGATGTGTAGGAGGACCTGAGGAGACCAGATGTTGGAGGTCTCGTTCTGGTCTGATGGGGGATTCTCGCTGTTCTTAAGTCCTGGGTCTTCTCTGCTGGATGGGAGCAGATGTTCTAAAACCTGTACATACTGCTTTGAATGATGGAGTATTTCCAGATGTGTAAGCTGTCCATGCTAGCGGCACTAATGCACCCCTATACAATCAGAGAGGCAGGTTCTTGAACTGTGATCTGATAACAGACTGGTTGGTTCCTCTCCTCTTTAGTAGAGATGACATGACCTCCGTGGTTTCTAAAATTTAATACAACTTTTGATCCGTCCGACCTCAGAACAGTTCTGGACGTCACCTCAGTCCATTTGAAATGAGCTCTGGTCCAGAGAGGACAGCAGCTGTTCTGGATGCTGTGCACATCTGGCTTCTTCTTTGTCTGATAGAGCTTTAAGCAGCATCTGTGGATGGACTATGTTTGCAGACAATGATCTGTGGAAGAGTTCCCGAGCCCTGAACAGACCCAGACCTGGTTCTAATGCAGTGGCCCCTGGGGGCCTCGTCCTTTGAGCTCAGATTTCTTCAGATTCTTCTAATCTGTGGATCAGATTATGACCTGGAGATGATGGAGATTAAAGGTTTTATTCTTTTGTAGAACCGGTCTTTCTCAGACTGCTGAACCTCTGCCCGGTCCTCTCACCGACCTGTTGACCTTCAACCTAGCTGATATATTGTTAAAATGTTTGTTTCTGAGATTTACAAACTTCTGTGTTTTGTTTTTGTTCACATTTGACACAACATCCCAACTTTTTCACGGTTCCAGTTTGTTCTCGTTTAGTACGAAACTGTTTCTCGTCGTCTGACAGCGTCGAGACTTCTGGACTCACGTCTTCCCTCTTTGTTTTTCCTCTCCCCTCCATCTTGTTCGCTTGTTGTCGACCTTGTTCCGTCTCATGCCCGTGTCCTTCCTCCACGTCAAATATCTGTTCTCAGATAAGAAGCTAGAACGTGGTAAATGAACCTCTCGTGTGTTTCCCCTCCCTCTCTCTCTCTCTGTCCTCCCTGTCTGCTTAATCTCAGACTCGTCTTCTCCTTGCTGTGATATTAAATTAATTCATTTCACGCTCAACGGTTAACACAAACAGAGCTTTACTGTCACCGTCTCACTGCTGCGCTGCATCTCTGCATTTATTCCATTCTGAAGTGATCTACTGTAACTCCAACCATCTTATAATTATTAATTATCATCTTACCTTATAATCTGTCTGTTTTGCTATTTTGATATCTTTGTTTTAACTTGTTAAAAAAATCTGTATTTCTCTCTTATGTTTGTCTATTGTTGATTGTTCAAGGAAAATCTACTGTTGCTGTTGTCATCATTCTTTAGTTTGTAGCCAGGTCATTTGTCTAACATCAGTCTGTCAGTAGATAGTGACAGAGTGAAGAAATATGTTAAAAATATATTGTTAGAAAAGTTACAGACTGCACTACAAACTTACATAGTGCAGCTTTAATGTCACATGTTTACGAGTATAACATGTCAATAGATAATAAAAAAATGTAAACAAATTATAATTGATAAAATGAATATCTTTGGGTTTTATTTTACTATTAAGATCAAGTAAAATTAGTGCCGGTTGCTTTTGTTAAAGCGTGTTAGTTTGTAGCCAGGTCTCTCTTGTAAATGAGTCCTCGAGTCCTCGAGGCTCAATGACATTAACCTGACTAAATAAAGGTTGAATGAATCTCAGGTGGATTTTCTCCATAAGGAACACTGTGTGATAAAGTTAAACGACCTTCTCAGGAGCATCTTTTGGCTTTTTTTGTAAAAAAAGAAAAAAAGCACAACTTTGTTTTGGAGTTCTAACTTGGTAATTAAAGAATTCTGAATATTTAAACGTCACTTTAGTCAGCAACATAAATTTATTATCTAAGAGAGATCTGTAACAGGTTCAGGTAAATGAGTTTGAAGAGTGCAGTAGATCTGCTCTCTGTCTGCCTGTCTGTCTGTTCTAATGTCTGTTCTCCATGTTTTCTCCTGGTTTCTTGTATTTTCATTTCACATTGATGTGACCACTTGTTTGTTTGTTTGCTTTTGTTTGTTTGTTTGTTTGTTTGTTGCTCTGATGAACTTTAGTGAACAGAAGACTCAGAGGTCCTTGTGGTTTTCACTAACACGCTTTAACAAAAGCAACCGGCACTAATTTTACTTGATCTTAATAGTAAAATAAAACCCAAAGATATTCATTTTATCAATTATAATTTGTTTACATTTTTTTATTATCTATTGACATGTTATACTCGTAAACATGTGACATTAAAGCTGCACTATGTAAGTTTGTAGTGCAGTCTGTAACTTTTCTAACAATATATTTTTAACATATTTCTTCACTCTGTCACTATCTACTGACAGACTGATGTTAGACAAAGTAATCTCTGAAAAAAACTATAGTCCCCTTGCTTCTCTATCAGCATTTATAAAAACACTAAAAACACAGAGTGACCCGCCGTTAACCAGCCAATAAAAACAGAGCTTGAATTTGAATTTCAGCAGAGCAAGGCGGAGCAGAGCCATATATGGCTCTGAGGGGGAGGGATCAGAATGCTTTGCCTGTTGAAAATATTTATAAGTTCTGCGCTCTACAGAAAGTTACACATAGCACCTTTAAAACCAGCAGGAACCGTTTTGCAGAAGGTACAATGTTGTACTTATGGAACCAGAGTCTGCATTACCAATGTGGGGCTTTAAGCCCCGCCTACTCCCCTGCCCACAATCATGGTGTCACAGCACCTTTATTTTAAGCATAGAAAAACTAGTTCCAGAAAAATAAACATTTTAAGATGAGCAGCAAGATAATACATACATAAATCAACAAAGGTCAATATCTTAAAAGGCTTTTATTTGTTTACGTGAAGGGGCGGGACTTGAACCCTGCACTGTCAGCAGCCAACAGGAAAGCTGGTCCGGTTCCAGCTTTGACTTCCTGTTCCGTGTCCTAGTCCTTCCTGTATTAACAGTTTTTGGAGGTACCTCACTGGACTGACTGCTGACATCTAGCTGCTGAACAGTTTTGTGAGCCTCACAGCTTCTCCGGTCTGCTTGAATTTTAAACATCCAGAAAGTTTGTGCTACAGGACGTCTCCAACACGTCTCAGGAGTGAAAACACGTCCAGGTCCAAAAATCAAAAGTTATTAAAAAAAAGTTCAGATTGACCCATCTTCATTTCCAACATGTACTCCAGTAAATCATAAAGGAAGGGGTTGCTGCTGCGGTGGGAACCAAGCGAGCCGAGGTGGACACATTTGTACAATTTTTCAAACCTTGCACAGAAAATATGTCACAATTTTTCAAAGTATGGAGATCAAAGTGTGGCCGCACGGCTTGTTGGTCACAGTTGAAACACTCCAGCGAGACTGCAACTTAAAATCAGTTTCAACAATTTTCAGTCAGGTCATCAATGACTAAGGCCTAGACTAAGCTTTTTCCTTAGTTTACCCATGTCCCAGGAGAAATTTTATAGTCGGCCTGCTTTTGAGGTGAAACAGGGGATTCAGATAATCCGCAATGGTTGATTTCTTCAGGCAGACTGTGTTTTTCTTGTCAGCCTCGAGTTCTGCTGGTACTTTTGATCCAAAAGGGAGAGATTTGTGGGCATTCCACTGGTCTGTGCTATGAACCTCCTTCAAGGTCTTCTCAAACATGCTGGCAAGTCCTAGAAGCTGCAGTTGGCCTGCGATTCTCACAGATCACTTCCATCTTATTGTTTAGCTCGTAAATGAGCTGATTTTGAGTACTCATCGCACAAACCAAACCTTTACGGCAGGCAGACTGACGAGGGCCAAATCAGCTTAAGCCGTCTTCTTTGTATGTTGATAAACAAGGAACAAGCCAATTCCAAAAAGCAAGAAACCTGTTATCATAAATCCAATTATATATGTCTTTAGCGTCTTCCTGAGACAAAACGGAAATACACATCAGCTCCCACATCCATGACGTATCCTGCAGCGTGAGTCTCACTGGGACATGAGGGCTCTCAAGGACCTGTTGCTTTGTTGAAAAGATTTTGTTGATTGCGTTGAAAGTCCAGCTCATCATATCCATAATAGTATTTTTCGCTCAGAAGATGTGCAACAGGAGCTCCGAGACACAGACAGAGAGCAAAAAGGCAGGAGGAAGAGGAGAACAGGGGAGGGAGAGAAAAGGCGTCCGCCTTGTGCGAGAGCAAGTGCAGAAAAGTCTGTCACTTTTTAAGAACTTAATAAATGAAAGTCCCATTTGAAGTAATACTGTAGTATTATTTACTGTTTCTTCAGGATAAAGGCAGATAGAACATAAATGTTGAAGCTGGTCAACTGAAACATCTAAACCTGCTGCCCTGAACTCTAACAGAATAACATTCACTCGTGACGTGCAGAGAAGCTGCCGGAAGGACTCACACCTGTTTCTTCTTCTGCTCAGATGAGAAAGTGATGGCGGACGATGAATTCACCTGCGACCTCTTCCGCTTCCTGCAGCTCCTGTGTGAAGGCCACAACAAAGGTGAGCCGGTGACGCACCGAACCGTCTGTTCTCCTCTCCAAAGAGACGTCGACTTGAATTAGAAAGCCTTCAACTCCTGCCGATGAAAGTGTCTCCTCTCCAAACGGAGGCGCTGCATGTTCTGGGCAGGTTCTGTTTCACTTTGAAGAGTAACTGGTTCCTGTTGTCTGTGCTCAGATTTTCAGAACTATCTGCGGACTCAGACGGGCAGCACCACCACCATCAACGTCATCATCTGCACCGTGGACTACCTGCTTCGACTTCAGGTCGCTCTCACGCACGGAGCACTCGTCTAACAAAGACAGAATGGATTAACACAGGAGAGTCCGAACATTTTCAAATGTGGGCCAGACCTGTTCAGATAAAAGGAGGCCTCAAACGTTATATATACTGTGTGTGTGTGTGTGTGTGTGTGTGTATGTATATA